>PVJC01003427.1:0-70535 GCA_004026665.1 Murina feae
ACTTTGACATTTGCTGAAAAGCACAGAACAGTTAATATTTGAATGCCTCAATGTTAAGGTTACAAACAAAATCCTTAAGTCAAAGAGTTACAGGATCCCACATCAATTATTTCACATTAAGTGCAGGTTTAAAAAAAATTAGTGCTGTGTTTGGAGCATAAGATACACATTTCAATTTAACAACACAAACTTAGCACCTTTAAAATAAAATAAATACTGATGACCACATTGTAAGTATGAAAGTATCATTTAAATGGGGGGGGCGGGATACAGTTCACCAACAGTGCAAACAAATAGCAGCATTTCCAAAGCTGAAATTAAATGTGTGTAAACACATATCCACTTGCCACTCTGCCTAGTACAGTGATAAGTCCTTCCCATCGAGTGCCGAAAAGAAAGAGTTCTTGCTAAATCTCTTAGATTCCAAATCTGAAAGCTGCCACACGTTTCAATTCAGGCCAAGGGCTGGAAGGATTTAAGTGCAGCACAAGGGAGATCCGTATGTTTGAGCAGGAAGGAGTTCTTTTTCAGATGGGTCATCTAGAAACGTTTTGAGTCCAACCCCAGAGCCTTCCAGCCTAAGCGTACACATGACATAGGCCTACCTGACGTGACCCTGACTTCAGTGGGGGCATCTAAGTGCAGAGCTGATGCTGCTTGAGGAATGATGGCCCAAGCTCCCCACAGTGGACACTGCTTTGCAACCAGAGTACTTTAGGCCAGTTCAGTGTAATGACAAGTGTTTGTGATTCTTCACCAATTGTCACCAAGTGGTTCTTAAGTAGGGAATGTCTGTCTGCATGTTAAGTCGTCTTAATCTTTTCAGACATTAATGATTAGTCCTTCCCAATGTGGTTTTATATCACTCACAAGGTTACCGTGTTTTCTTTCTCATGAGCACTCCATTTTTACACAGAACTTTGCGCTGAGCTTTAGGTCTTACTTTTAACAAATGCAGCCACATGTAAAAAGAAATACTGGAAGCAGACTCAGTGGCCAGTTATTTGCATTACAGTGTTACAAAAAAGACTGCTAGATGTTTTTTCTAAATCAGCATTTACCAATTGTCCAGACCAAAGGTCATTTCACAGCATGAAAGTTCAGATTCCAACTTCTCTAATGACCCATGTGCAACACAACTTATTCTGTTCCCAAATACTCCTGGAAGCACTTGCTTGCTCGGCTGTCATCGATTCCGAATGGGTTTGTAGACACAAAATGCCATAAGGATCATGGTCACCAGCAAGATGCTGAAAATGGTTTCCATCAACACCAGGTTCTGCCCCTGCAGCACCGTGTGTGGCCAGCTCTGCTCCATTGGCTCCACTGGGCTGCAGGCCTTCTCCTGCCCCATGAGGAGGATACGTAGGCCCAGGCACAGCCACCACCACACTGCACACAGCATCCTCCCGAGTCCCAAGGATATGTTTTATATTGAATTTTAGAGAAAGAGGAAGGGAGAGAAAAAGAAGGAGAAAAATAGATGTGAGAGAGAAACATCAATTCGTTAGTTGCTGCCCCTTCGCACCCCAACTGGGGATCGAATCCAAAACCTAGGTATGTGCTCTGACCAAGAATTGGACCTGCATCCTTTTGGTGTACTGGAAAACGCTCCAACCGAGACACTTGGCTAGGGCAGGAGTGGCCATCATCATCATCATCATTATTATTATTATTATTATTATTATTATTATTATTATTATTACTAGGGGCCTGGTGCACAAAAATTTGTGCACTCGGGAGGTCCCTCAGCCCGGCCTGTGCCCTCTCGCAGTCTGGGACCCCTCTGGGGATGCCCACTTGCTGGCGTGCCTGGTAAGCCTGGGTGAGGGGCTGAGGGCAGTTTTCAGGGGGCGCACAGCCCCTTCAGGGTTCGAGTCCCTACTGGGATACCTGGCCATCCTGGGTGCAAGGCTGATGGCTTTTTGCAGGCTGGCTAAGCCCCCAGTGTGGACCCTCACCCCATTGGGGTGTGGCCAGCTTGGGTGCAGGCCTGGAGGGCTGTTTTCAGGCTTTCAGGCTGCCCACAGCTCCCATTGACCCAGTGTTCCAGCAAGGTTGGCTGGAAGCAGGTTTCTAGGGTTTATTTATCTAAACTAATAAAAGTGTAATATTGGAAATTAACTGTCCCTTTGGGATGCCTAAGCCACACCCACCAGCCAATCAGAGTGACTGTATGCAAATTAACCCAGCCAACATGGAGGCTGCCACTCACAGACCTGAGTAAACGGCAGCTTCCGTCGCAGCAGGAATGAAACTGAAACTGTTTGCAGGCCGGCTCAGCTTATCCTGGCTCCAGGCAAAACATATTTGCAACAAAGTCTCAATTATAGAAGCCTTGGGAGCTGAAGGAAACACCAGGCCAGGCCTCACTACTAAGGGTAACATTGTCTCCTTATAGAAGCCACGAGGTGAAGCAGAGGAGACTTCGTTACTAGGCCTCGGCTTAAAGGAACAGTGCATCAATTATAGAAGATAAACAAACCCCAGAAACCTGCTTCCAGCCAGCCTTGCTGGGACATTGGGTCAATGGGAGCTGTGGGCAGCCTGAAAGCGCCCCTCAGCCCGTCACCCACACTGGCCACACCCCAATGGGGTGAGGGATGCCACTGGGGGGCTTGGCCAGTCTGCAAACAGCCATCAGCTCCTCACCCAGGCTGGCCAGGTACCCCAGTAGGGACCCAAACCTGAAGGGGCTGTGGGCAGCCTGTAAATGGCCCTCAGCCCCTCACCCAGGCTGGCCACACCCCCATGGGATCAGGGTTCCCACTGGGGGGCTTGGCCAGCCTGCAAACAGCCATCAGCCCCTCACCCAGGCTGGCCAGGCACACCAGCAGGTGGATATCTCCAGAGGGGTTCCAGACTGTGAGAGGGCACAGGCCGGGCTGAGGGACCTCCCGAGTGCACAAATTTTTGTGCACCGGGCCCCTAGTCTTCTATAATTGATTCACTGTTCCTTTAAGCCAGGCCTAGGCAGGTAACGAAGCATCCTGTTGGCTTCAGCTCCATGGCTTCTATAATTGAAAGAATGTTCCCTAAGTTAGAGGCCCAGCCGGCCTAGGCAGGCAGTTTCCTCCATCGCTGGTGCAACGGAAGCCTGCTGTTTGCTTCAGCTCCGAAGCTTCTATAATTGAAACAATGTTGCAACTATGTTGTTGCCTTGAGCACAGAGAGGCCCAGCTGGCCAGCAAACAGTTTACTCCTGATGCAATGGAAGCCTGCTGTTTACTCCAGCTTCGTGACTGCCGGCCTCCATCTTGGCTGGGTTAATTTGCATACAGCCGCTCTGATGGGCTGGTGGGCGTGGCCTAGGCGTCCTGAAGAAACAGTCAATTTCAACATTACTCTTTTATTGATGAAGATATTTTAGGTTAATCAAATAAGGTAAATCAATTGCTAGACTAAAATTTGACTTTCTGGCCCAGCTGGTGTAACTCAATGGTTGCGCATCAACCCATGAGGCAAGAGATAGCTGGTTCGATTTCCGGTCAGGGCACAATGCCTGGATTGGGGGCTTGATCCCTGGTGGAAGCTTGCAGGAGGCAGTTGATTGGTGTTTCTCATCATTAATGTTTCTATCTCTCTATCCCTCTTCCTTCCTCTCTAAAATCAATAAAAACATTAACAAATGTACTTTCTTGTAGTTGAACTAAATATTTACTTGGAAGTACTTCTGTTTGAATATTTCTGTTTTTAATTACCTTTGATGAAAATACCACAGATATCAAGAAGCAACACATGTGTCCCAGTCAGACTGGTTGAGAAATTAAGAGAAGTGAAGGAACAAAAATACCAGCCATTTTTCTACCTATTTGCTTATAAAATGGACAGTATTTAAATGTTAAGCCACTTTATCCAGCCACCATATTTAAGTGCTTTTCAGTGTTAATACTAAAAATGATTGCTAAAAATCACAGTTTTAAGCTGTGTATTTTATTCCAGTTGTATATGTTTGGCTCTTAATGTCCTTGTAGCTATAGTTTTGATTCCCTGCATTATCCTAAAACATAACTGTACTTTGAAATTTAAAGTAGTAATTTAACTTGCTTAAATGTACTTTCTGCTATATTAATTTTCTGCAGTTGAGCTATCACCCACTCAGATTGTACTCTATTAATAGGCTAGTAATTTAACAGAAGTTTAAATTATTAGGATGTTAACATTCCCATCTTTTCTGCCAGGAAGAGTATTATCTATTTCCTGATGGACTGAACTCTCAAAACTGACTAGGGGGTGGGGAAGGAGTGCTGTCTGGTGTTGCAGCTAAGCACTAGACCAGGGTTCAAAAGAACTGACTTCTGGTTTTGATTCTGCCACATAATATAGGACCCATTAACCTTAAGCAACTAGCATAAAGGGGTGTGTGTGTGTGTGTTTAAATCAATTGTGAAATACACATAACAAAATGTACCTTTTTAGCCATTTTAAAGTGTACATCAGTGGCATTAAGTACATTCGCATTATTGTGCAACCAACCACCCTCTATCTCTAGAACTCTTTTTCTTTTCATCTTGTAAAACTGACACTCCATACCCATTAAAAAATAGCTCCTCATTTTTCTCTCCCTCTGGCCCCAAACAACCATCATTATACTTTCTGTCTTATGAATTCGACTACCCCAGGGATCTCATATAAGAGGTATCATACAGTATTTGTCCTTTTGTGACTGGCTTATTTCACTTAGCATACATCTTATCAAATTGTATCCTTTCTAAGGCTTAATTAATCTATTGTGTGTGTAGACCATATTTTTAAAATTAATTCATCCATCAGTATATACTTGGATTATTTCTTTTGGTATTATGAATAGGCTGCTGTGAAAATGGATATACAAATATTTGTTCAGGACCCTACTTTTAGTTCTTTTAGGTATATACCTAGAAAGGGAATTGCTAGACCATATGGCAATTCTATTTTTAATTTTTTTGAGGAACTGCCATTCTGTTTTCCATAGCTGCTGTCCCATTTTACCCTCTATGCTTGTTGATCATTCAGTTTGTCTATTCGAGTCCTTTGCCCATTTTTAAATCAGGTTATTTGTTTTATTTTTTAAGAGTTCTTTAATATATTCTGCATATTCACTCCTTATCAGATAGATGATTTTGCAAAAATTATTTTCATTCCATGATTTGCTTTTTCACTCTGTTGATTGTGTCCTTTGATGTACAAAAAGTTTGAATTTTGATGTATTCCAATTTATCTTTTTTCTTTGGTTACCTGTGCTTTTGGTATCATACCCCAAAAATTATTTCAAAATCCAACATAATGAAGCTTTCCTTTTGTGTTTTCTTCTAGAAGTTTTACAATTTTAGTTCTCAATGGTTAGGTCTTTGATCCATTTTTAATTAGTTTTTATATATGATGTAAGGTAAGATTCCAACCTCATTATTTTGCACGTGACTATCCAATTTTCCTATTATGATTTGTTGGAAAAAAAACTGCCCTTCTCCTTTGAAGTGGAATTGGCATTCTTGTAGAAAATCATTTGACCAGTAAATATGAGGATTTATTTCTTAGTTCTCCATTCTCTTCCATGGTATATATGTCTGTCTTTCTGCCAGTATTACACTATTTTGTAGTTTTGTAATCAGTTTTGAAGTCAGAAACTGTGAGACCTCTAACTTTGTTCTTCATTTTCAAAATTATGTCACTATTAGTGATGCTAAGATGAATCAAAGGGTTCAGGTGGTGACAGTCTGTCTGATCCCTCCATTGCAATAAGGGGAAGGAGGAGAGAGACTTCTATAAGGTTTGGGTTTCTGCTGAACAGTTCTGAAGAGGCTCTTAAACATGTGGGGATCAATTTTGGATTGGCTGCTGTTTCTGAGGCAAGGTTAAAAGAGAGGATTAATTAGGGTTTGAGTGCTGTCATGAGACAAGGACATCTTGGGTATCCTCAGTAACAAAGCAGGTCTGGGTCATCATTGGTAAGAAAGCAGTGGCCCTCAGAGAGAGCTGTTACAGCATTTTACAGCTGCTGACTGACCTTGGGAGAAATAATGTTTCCTTTTAACTTTGCATCTGCCTTTATCTGCTCTCCCAGCCCAGTTAATGGCAGAGTTATTTTTTTCTTTCATTCTGAGCTGATTTTTATCTTTCATGTCTGACATGTTTTTACTCTTTTAATGGATTTGGGAAATAGGGAATCGTTGTATCTTAAGACTTGAAGCAAATAAGTGATTAAAATCCCTCTTCTCCCCCCCCCCCCCCATTTAAGGTAAAAGTTCATGATTAGTAAGTAGAGCATGATTTGGAAAAATTGTGAAGTAGTAATAGTTTATTTGTTATTGCCATTTCCGTTTTGCTTTCTGAAGCCCCTCTCCCTCTGATGGGCATCTGGGATCGACCCTTCACTGTCTCATCTCACCTCACCTAGGCTTCCAGTATGCTTTTCGCCTCTGTGAACTTGTGCCCATTGATTGACCTGATGATGAGGTTAAGATAGCTTAATATGTTCCTTTGAGGGGCATTTTGATTTTAAAAGGAAATTTCTGAGAATAATACTGAAACTAAAGAACAAGTTTCAAATGCACATTTCTGGTGAGATGTGGTGGGGAGTGAGGATGGGAAGGGAAGCAGTTGTTTGAGTAGAGGTCAGACCTTACGCAGTCACTCTGTCTAAATGGGGCCCCAGAAATAGAAGTTGTCCTCTGAGAAGCTGACGACTGGTGGTGCCTGCCTTTTCCTCTTCTCCCTTAGGTGCTGAGGAAGACAGAGTAAAAGCATCTGAGTGCCTGCTGGGCATGTGTCAGGAAAGCAAGGCTGTTGTGTTAAGTAAATAATGTGGAAATGCATGCTGCAAGTTGAGAGTTCAGGCAGATCAGTGCAAGGTCAATTGGAAGTGCCCTCTTCTTACAGTGGTACACACACTGTTACCTTGGTAGTTCCAAGGGACAGACACCAAGATGTGGAGACCTGCTCATAGTGTTGACCTATGCACGAACTATCGGGATTTGTTTTAGTTCAGAGACCACCAGTGCTCAGACTTTCTCCTTTCAAGCCGTTCTCACTGAAGCTAGGCAATACATAACCAGTTTTCCCTCAAGAAGAAATATGAGCCCATAGCTTGTGGCTAGCAACTGACTGGTACCTTTTACCTCTCCAGACCCAAGTTGTTTCTTTTTTTTATGGGGGAAGGGGGCAGGGAGAAGGAGAGAGATACAGAAACATCAATGATGAGAAAGAATCATTGATCAGCTGCCTCCTGCATGCTGCACACTGGGGATCGAGCCCACAACCTGTGCTAATTCCTTGATTGGGAATCAAACTGTGACTCCTTGGTTCATATGTCAACACTCAGCCACTGAGCCACACCAGTGTTTCTTAATCGTAGGGAAATATGAGGTTCCTGTTACGCTTTGAAGATGAGTTGAGTTTTAGGAAGGATTTGAATCCCCAACCTCTAAATCTACAAGTGACTTCCATGGTAATCTTCCATGTGTATGCCAGTTAAGCCAGGTTATGCCACTGGTGCTGTGGCATTCTTGATTTATAGCTCCTGGGGACAAGCCCAGGGCTGTTGTTCTAGACATCAGAAGCCTGCGACATTTTAGCAGTTCTAGTTTTTACTACTTTGAAGCTTCCTGTAAACTGGACTTTTGAAAGTGGTATGTTCCCAAGTCCCCTGGCTAGTAGGTCTCATCTCAGTAATCAAGGCAAGAGTTGGGAATGGCCAACCTCTCTGAAACAAGCTTATTGGATCCATCTTTATCATCCTTTTTATTTACTTGATTACACACACACACACACACACACACACACAGTGCATGGGATGAGTACATTCAAAAATGCAGGTCTAGAGGTGATGCCTCGTTTCATTGGATAGTGGGGAAGGCATGTTTTGCTGTTCATTAATGACCCCACAGTAATAACTTTGGAGGATCAGAACTGGATTATTTATTACTAGTATTTATAAATCAATGACTTCTTAAATAACATTTCTTTTACAGCAACTGTATAGTGCGTGAACAGTCTAGCAAAGTAGCCAAGGTGAATAGAATGTGGTGGGTTAAGTATGATAAGGCCCAGGGAGTTATATTAAAGACACTTTAGTTCTCAAAGCCGGTGGGGGGGAGGGGGGAAGAATGTCGTACTGAAAGCAGATGGATGGAAGACAAGGAGGAATTAATGTACTGTGAAACGGGGCATATTCATTTGGGAATAAAGGACAGTAGAGTAAAGGAATGTTGCTTTTGGTTAGAAAACTAGGATAGAAGAACATGGAATGACTCTTCTTCAGGCTGCCTGCCACTGAATTGTTCGTTAAGGCCCACATCATACTGGTTTATGAGATTGACTTAGAGCCCTGAATGGAAGTCCTCTGACCCACCACACCTGTCACTATCCCACAGTTCTAAGTGAAGTGGCATACTGCATATCCTGGCTTACAGTGTTAATTTAACAGGTAGAACTTTTGTGGTACTAGTTGCATGAGGATTTACGTTTGCTTTAATGACAAGTGTGTCTGGAGATGCCCATTCCTGTGAGTCCTACTAATGCTGCTAGTGGCTTTAGCTTCCTATTCTCAAGTGAAATGAGTTGCTATTTTTTGAAGTGAACAGTAGATGTCACTGCATCTTCAGTTACCAGGGCTCTGGATCATAATTGTTTGGAAGCAACCCAGTTCTTCGTACAGCTCTCAAACCACTGGCCTCAAATTGAGTATTTATTGCTCTCTGTCACCCTAAGATCCCCTTCCTCAGATACAGAACCCAAATTGAAAATTGATAATAAACACAACCCATGAGGTTTCCCTCAGTTCCTTCACTGTCCTCTTTACTTATATGTTATCTGTATTTTCATGTAGCTAACTGATGAGGTTTATTTGCCTTTTCCTATCAACCTTACAGTTGTTTAAGGACCCGGACAGTTTTTTATATTTGTTTTCACACTGTAATGCTTCTTGGCCTTTCTGTAGCTTGCATTTTAAAAACCTTCCAGCAGTAAAGTCGATGCCACTGTCCTCTGAATTGAGGTGCTGAACGTAGAGGAAACTGCCACTTCCCTTATTATTCTTTTGAACCCTTAGCTTCGGTAGTTGAGGAAATAAAAAACTGGATTGGGACAAAAGTTCTGTGATGCATCTTTTTAAAACATTTCTTTTTCCTTCTTAATTTTCTTTATTTTGTCTTTGAACTGTTGACTCCAAACATTTAAAAAAAACCAGTCTTAAAAAACAAAAACAAACACCCAGTCAGCAATTCAACAAATCATCGCCCTAGGATTAGGTCAAAGGTTTTCACTTGGATAAAACATATCTTTTATGGTTTCAGTGTAGATAAAAGGGTTTCCCTATCTGACTGAAAGGTAAAGTTGATGTTAGATTATTTTAGAAAGTCTGAGACATATTAAATTTTTGGTATCTTTTACTCACATGTATTCTAGAATAGCCAGGATGATATTTGTCCTAACACATTTTTTGCGGGAGACGAGTAAAATCGGATCCACCAGGGAGACTGTCAGTGGGCATGAGGAAACATACTTTGGAACCGGCAAAAATAAAAATGTTTTACGTCGTTGTCATGTGTGTGCCGCTCATAAACTACGCAGTGAAATGCGGTACATGTGCAAGTTTTGTAATGTACCCCTGCAAAAAGGAAAGTGTTTCGAACGCTACCACACAGTGGCGGGAAAGTGCCCGATTACAAAGTCTAATATACCAGGTTTACACCTATATACTGGTGCAGTTATTATTAGTTCCCTCTTTCACTCTCAGTTCACCTAGTTTGAACAGTATGGTCTCTCTAAATTGCTGTGGTGGTGGTGGGGCAATCTATAATTGCCAGTCTTAACTAATAAAAGCGTAATATTGAAATTAACCATTTCTCCGGGATGGGGTAAGCCACGCCCACCAGCCAATCAGAGCTGCTGTATGCAAATTAACCTAGCCAAGATGGCGGAGGCCGCAGCCCCGGTATTCGGCTTCTCCTGGGCTGCAGCCTCCGCCATCATGGGAGCCTCCGTCCTGGGAAGGTGTACAGCGCCCTGAGCCCGAGATGCCTTCCCAGGCGGAAGCCTTAGAAGGCGGGACCAGCCAGCCGACCCTGAGGCCCCCTTCTGGCAGGCCGTGGGGTTTGGGGTGGCCAGAGCCATCCCGTCCGCTTCACAGGTGGGGGCCTCCGGTGGTGGGACCCCCTCCTGGGAGGCCATGGAGTGTGGGGTGGCTGGCACACCATATCCGCTTCCCAGGCGGGGGCCTCGGGCGGTGGGACCAGCCAGCTGGCCGCCGAGGCCCCTTCCTGGGAGGCTGTGGGGTTTGGGGTGGCCGGCGCCACCCCATCTGCTTCCCAGGCGGGGGCCTCGGGTGGCGGGACCCCCTCCTGGGAGGCCGTAGGGTGTGGGGTGGCCGGCGCCACCCCATCTGCTTCCCAGGCAGGGGCCTCAGACAGCGACCAGCCAGCCAGCTGCCAAGGCCCCCTCCTGGGAGGCCATGGGGTGTGGGGTGGCCGGTGCCACCCCATCCACTTCCCAGGCGGGGGCCTCGGGTGGCGGGACCCCCTCCTGGGAGGCTGTGTCATGACCGGCACCACCCTATGGGCTTCCCAGGCGGGGCCTCAGGCGGCGACCAGCCAGCCCGCTGCCAAGGCCCCCTCCTGGGAGGCCATGGGGTGGCCAGCGTCACCCTATCACTTCCCAGGCTGATGACCTGGAGGGTCAGTGGGAGCTGTGGCCAGCCTGAAAACTGCCCTTAGACCCTCACCCAGGCTTGTCACAATCCCTGGTGTAAGGGTCTCCACTGGGGAGCTTGGCCAGCCTGCAGACATTGGCCCCTCACCCAGCCTGGCCAGGCACATCAGCAGGTGGACATCCTCGGAGGGGTCCCAAACTGTGAGAGGGCACAGGCCAGGCTGAGGGACCTCTCCTGCACCACCACCCAGTGCACAAATTTTTGTGCACCGGGCCCCTAGTTTTAGTAATAATAAGCATTTTTTTTATTCAGGAATTGTGCATGCCCTGAGTTTTCTGAGTTAAACACATGTAAAATAAGCAAAAAACACTAAGAACTTGTAATTCTGGAAAAATAGAGTTTAGGTTTCTATTGATAATTGTTCTTTTGGAGTAATGATTTCCAAAGATGGCTGTGCATCAGAATCAAATAGTACCCTTTTTACAAATAATTTCAGGGTTCTCATAGACCTCTACTGAGTTTGTTCCAGAGCTTGAACTTGACATTACCAAAAATGTAGAACTTTTGTAATGCAGATGTACTGAACTATTTTGTGAGCAAGCTTCTAAACTAACATATAGAAGAACGCTTCTCTCTATGGTTTGGGTGGTGGTTGGGGTTCTCGGTGATAGTTGCTTTGGGACTTGAGGGTGTATTTGGCATTGACATGAGTTGTTTTTTATTTCAGATGTCATCTGGGTGATTCTCAGTGTGGAGGTGGGTGGACTTTTAGGAGTAACGCAGCAGCTGTCATCTTTCGAAACGGAGTTCAACACACAGCCACATCGCAAGGTAGAAGGAAACTTCAACCCGTTTGCCTCTCCCCAAAAGAACCGACAATCAGATGAAAACAACTTAAAAGACCCTGGGGGTTCCGAGTTCGACTCAATCAGCAAAAACACATGGGCTCCTGCTCCTGACCAAACCGAGCAAGATGAGAATAGACTCTCACAGAACTCTGTAAATCTGTCCCCCAGCAGTCACGCAAACAACTTATCAGTAGTGACTTACAGTAAGGTAGGTGCCCTTGGAGAAGAGGAGAAGGGGTAGGTGGTGGGCCTTGGGATTTGTGATACCCCTTCATGGCAAACCTTGAATCCTAGAATGTTCTTTAAGACTGCTTAGCTCTCCTGCCAACAGCAACAACACAAAACCTACCCCTTCTCCCCTCCCCCCTCCCCCATCTTCATGTCCTGTGGATATTACTTCATCCACATTTATAATTTACTACTGTCTCTCTGCTCTGGTTTGGGTGTTGAAAGAACCAAGTTCTTTACCTTTACATTTTAAGAAAAGAAAGTCAAAATATCGCCAGCCATGCTTCCATTTTTAATGTATACTAAGCTTAGAGCAACAACAACACACCTTTGGAATTGGTTCCTACTTTGATTTTTCTGGGGTTTGGGTGGGATTCTTATTTTTGTTTGTTTATTTTCTGAGGAAAAGGCAAGCTCAATTATTTATCCTAACTGTTGTTGGGCTTTTACTTTATTTACCTTGTCTGCATGTCTTCTTGTTGATGTCTTTTCAGTCTATGTGGCCCATCTACTCCCTCATCTACAACCCAGAGTGGCCCAAGTGATATTTTGACTTTTCACATGTGGGGAATAAGAGAGAATTGTTTAACCATGATTTTAAGTGTACGATTGTTCTGAGACACTTCTAGGTGTTTGATTTCTTGATCTGTTTTTCCTTACACTAGTTGATTGACAATGTCTTCCACACACTGCTAAGGGGGTGTGGTTCCTGGTTGTTGGTTTTGGTTGGTTGAATAAAGCCCTGATGCTAAGAGTTTACTGTTGTAGGTGGTTCACGTATTGGGGCCTGTGAGCATTCCTGTGCATTCTTCTCTGATAAATAATGCTGCATGTTAGGCCCAGCATCCCATCTATATAATCATATAACTGTTAAGTCTTAAAATTTACCCTCAAAAGTTTAAAAATAAAATTACTGTTCATTTGAGGGACGAATGACGTTGTTGTAAGAATGGTATTTTTCTGACCAATATTTTATTAGAATACAATCCAGACTAAGAAAAGAAACCCGGTGATGTGAATCCTCTTTGGCACACGGTCTGGTAAAAGGGGCTTCATTTAGCAATAGTGTAGCAAAGCGTTCATTTATTGGTTGATTGAATAGTCACAAAGGGTTCTGTGTAGTCATGTTAGTTTTCCAGGAAATTGGAGAAGTAAATTGATAAACCAGTAAATTGCCTATATTTGAGGAAAGACTTCACATCTTAACACTTATTCAAAGATTTTTCCTCTACGTTCTGTTGCTCCAGATTTGTCTGTCTTAATTTCAACCCTTTAAAGTATGACTGTTCTAAAATGCCTTGGTAGAACGGAAACTTGAGGCAGTTGAGTTTAATGGGAAAGTGAGAATTGGAGGAGGCAAAACCAGATAGTTAATCCATTGTTTTCTATAATCGGAAGCCCCTTTACTCAAGATCAAACTACTTGGCTCGGCCATCATTGTAGTCTTAGGAGAGGGCTGGCATTCTTGGCTAGGGCCCTGCACTCATTTTCCTGAGTCATGAAACTGTTGTTTTCTTTTCCTTTTGGGCTGATGCTTTTAACCAACTCTCTTTGCCCTGGCCCTGGTCTGTTTGTGGGTGCACTGTCAGAATGAATTACTTATCAGCCTTAATTGAGGTCCCAGCATACCGATTTTTTGGAACGGCTGAGCTGTGGTGAGTCTGTTGAGATATTTCTTAAGGTTGATGAACTCATGGTATGTTACCTAAAATTGTTTTCATGGACGCTGCAGGGTCATGTAGAAGCAACACTTGTAAGAACCACAGAGTAAGGTTCTCAATTGGGGTTGATGAAACTTTTGGCTATAATACATTGAGAATGTGGTACTTAGATCCCAAAGAGAAATTGGAGCCTCCCCCTTTTCCAACGTTAAGTAGAATATTATTCATAAAGCACATATGTGAACACCTGGAAGCAGTTTTGGCTAAAGTTGAGTCAGCTCTGCCTCTCAGGCGCCTAAGGTATGCGGGTCAGGTGTAAATAGTCATCAGGAAGTACTAACAGATTTGTGCACTATTTAGAGCAGTGTATATTGTTCAGTAGGGGACTTGAAGAATAAAAGAAGTGACCCCTGCCAGCCAGCAGCTTACAGTATAGTAGAAGTGATGAGGCATGCATCCAGTTCAGTCAGAACAAGCATGAATTTGGTCAGTAGAGAACAACAGTCAAATGTATACTTTTTATATATTCTTGGAGTTAGAGAAGGCAGAGCTGGAGTTGATGGAAAGAGCTTTTCAAAGAATGGGCAGATGGAAAGACAGGAAGGACAGTGGTGTGGAGAACCGTTAAAAGTGCTGAGGGCAGAATGTGGAAGGGTTGTGAGGTCCTGATGTGCGTAACAGACAATGGGAGAAAGATTCCACTGCTACACTGTGTTCCTTTGAGGAACAGTGGATGAAAAAAAGTGGAACTGTACTTAATAGATATCTTAAAGCAGGGATAACTCACAGTTCTAAACATTTGTGTTTGGCTTCAGAATAGAGATTTATTTATTTTTTAAAGTGGCATGCTTGAAGTTTTTTTATTTTGTTTTGTTTTTTAGAAAACTACTTTGTTGGAATTTTGTAATATGAAAAATTTCAAATGTACAGAAAAGTGGAAAGAATAGTATAATAAGCATGTGTATATTCATTACTTAGGTTTCATGATTGTTAACTTGCCATTCTTTTTTAAAAAATATTTTAAATGTTTAAAAGGAAATTATGCCATTTTGCTACTTTATTTATTTATTTATTTATTTATTTTAAAATATATTTTATTGATTTTTTTTACAGAGAGGAAGGAAAGGGATAGAAAGTTAGAAACATCAATGAGAGAGAAGCATTGATCAGCTGCCTCCTGCACACACCCAACCGGGGATGTGCTTGCAACCAAGGTACATGCCCTTGACCAGAATTGAACCTGGGACCCTTGATTCCACAGGCTGATGCTCTCTCCAGTGAGCCAAACCAGCTAGGGCACATTTTGCCACTTTAATACGCATCTTTACGAAATAAGGATTTTCAAAAATACCATTAATTTACCTAATGATTAATAAAAATTTCCCAGTATTATCAGTTCCCAATAATTTCTCAATATTATCAGTTCACATTCAGATTTCTTTGCCTCTAGGTGTCTCCTAGAATTCGTCTGTTCAAACCAGGATCCAATCAAGACCACATTTTGTGCTTGATTGTTGTATAAGAAAAGCCTTAAATTTTGAGATTCTGAATGGTGCACTTGACAAAGTGTTGAGATCAGGTACACATCAGGGGTATTTTTAACTGTTCCTGTGTGCCCAGGTGTGCTGCTAGTACTTTACAAGCCTCATCTCACTTTCTGATAAGAAAGGCTCCGAGGGGCTAAGTAACTTGCCCAGTATCACACAGCTAGTAGAGAGAGGCAGAGCTGAGATTCAGATCCAGCTGCCACATTACTAAAATGTGTTGAGTGAAAGCATTAACTGAGCACCAGTTATTATCAAGCAAGGCATGAAGGAAGCCCAGTCGATAAGTGATTCTAATATGTAAATTGAGGATTGCCTTTGCCATCTTTTTAAAGAATTGCCGTTTGCTGAGTCTTCAAAAGTAGTGACTTCTTTTCTTGTTTGATAAATATAAAATATTTTTATAACTCCCCAGGTACATAAACCATGTGGGGTTTATAATAAATAGTGCCTTTTATTTATGAATGAATGGGAAGGATGAAAGAGACCCCTGAGGCTCTAGAGTTGGGGGCAAGTGTTTTCAGTTCACCCATCTTTACTGGGTGAGCAGGAGGCATACCTGATGCCTTGGTGTCTGGGATCACTGAGTTGGCAATAGATTTGAGTTACTCTAAAAAAATTCCCTGACTGCCATTAAGGCTGGGAGAGAACAAGATGCTCTGGAAGCCCATGACCACAGTTTTAGTAGCAGCTACAGTTTCCTGCTGCCTCCATAGTTACAGTTTAACTTGCTAAAGTTGGTAGGATTAAATGAAAAGATTGCTTCATGCACCTGCTCTGTGAGGGCTGGGTGGATGTGTCAACATAATGGCCCATCTGTCAGTGCTAAGAACTGGACACCCGTGCAGCCCTTCCCCTGCTGTCCTTAAATAACCATTAGCTTTCTGGACTCAGTGCTTTGTGCCTGGGGGAAGCTCGGGGTGGGAGCACCAGCCCTACCTCCATCCCACAACCCTGGTCCCTCCCTGTGTGAACTGTTAGGGGCAGTCAAAAAGTAAGTATATGTGGACTTGCTCCAAAGACTCATAAATCTGACTCCTCCCTTTTGTTAGAAAATGGCTGCCCTCATTGTCAGCTCAGTTGTGGCTCACCTGTCCCAGGTGAACAGTCAGATCAAATATTGGTGATGGTCAGGTGCTGTTTTAAAGAAACCATTTTTATGTGATTCGCTCAAGAATCTCAGAGGACAAACAGTCACAGTAGGGGTGGTGCGCACTCTGTTGATTCAAGGATATTCTTGTCATGAATTCTAGCTCTCTGACTCATCTCTGCAGGCCAAGATAGCTTCTGTTTGAATAATGTGAAAGTAATGAAAAAATACCTCCTAGAGGTGTGGAAGGAGAAATTAACTCCTGTTAAAATTAGATACCTCTTTTTCTTACTTGCCAATAACTTTTTTAAATCTCTAAATATTTTCTAAGAAGGCCTTTTAGAAGAATAAGACACCAACCACATGATGTGATTCAGGACAGCTGGGGAGAAGCGTGTGGCTGGCAAAACCCAGGGCGCTGTTCTTCAGGACAGCAGATGCCTCACGGCCTTTCTCTGAGAGAAGTAATTTACATTGGATGTATTTATTTATGTTGTTACTTGGTCCATAGCCCTGGTTTTGTGTTTGTTCTTACTTTAAAAAAATGTTTGGAGCTGGTGTATGTCATATACTCTTCCTTTAAACTGCATTACAGTCTGAGCCACTGTTATTACTTCCGCCAAGTGTTGGTTCAGAAAGAGAAACTTGTTATTATCTTTGCGGGGAGGTTCTCTCTCCTCCATTGTCAGCCACTGCCGGTTGCCATCTGCCCTGCCTGCCCACATTCCCTCCCACCTGCTCCTCTTCCCCTCTCTCTCCGGCAGCCACTCTTTAGTACATCTTGGATCTGAAGCTAGAGAAGTCGGTCTACGTTCATTACATCAGAAATCAGCTGACTTCTAACCTGCTGCTTATCTGTGTTGACTGAAACATAGGAGAGTTATTTTCCCTCTGTTTAGGTGAGGGTTTAAAAGTTGAGGTAGAGGCTACTAGAGGGAAAAGTTTGGAAAAAAAGCAAGTCTTTTGTGGGATGGGTCTGAGGATATAATTAATGGCTTGTGAATCTTATTATCTCCATTGAAGTAACTGGTCAATTTAACATAATAAGGGATATGTTTAGGGTGACAATGGAATTGGGTTCATTATTGGGCGAATCATTCGCCCAATTCATTTTTTAAAAAATACATTCTTATTGATTTCAGAGAGGAAGAGATAGGGAGAGAGAGATAAAAACACAGATGATGAGAATCATTGATGGGCTGCCTCCTGCAGGCCCCACACTGGGGATCAATCCCGTAACCCAGGCATGTGCCCTGACCGGTTTATAGGTCGATGTTCAACCACTGAGCCACCCCCAGATTCATTCGCCCAATTCAGAAGGCAGTGAATTTGACCACAGGGCAGGTGGTTGGTGTCCTTATCTGGACTAATACTTATGTGAGGCAATAGAGGGCAGTGTAACTAACTTTTCACTGCCATGAAATGAGTCTGTTCTCAGATACAGACCCCTTCCACGAAAGGTTTAAAGATGGCTGAAGGAGAAGCTGGAAGGAAAGCTGTTTCGCTTGATATTTTATCCAGTTTGTGTCTTCTCTGATAAGGGACAGGTAGCAAAGCATTCTACTCCCAGAGGCCATTGAAAGTACGATCATCAAAGCTGTGAAACTACCATTTGTTAAACACTATGTGCTAGGCACTGTGCTGGGGGCTTTTTAAATTTAATTTTTATTGTTAAAATTATCAATGCACATAGGTTAAGTAGCCAAGTAGTTCTACAAAGTTTATTTAAAAAAATACCAGTCACCTCCCTGCCTCCCAACCTCCAGTATTTGTTCCCCAGAGGTAGCAGGCTCAGTGTTTGATGTGCATTACTTCATTTAGTCCACACAACAGTACCATGATGCAGGTACGGTTATAGCCCTGCTTCACAGTTCTGAGACTTGGGGTACACAGATCCCATTAATTGCCCAAAGTCATGTAGCTAGAGAGTGTTGAAAACAAAATATGAACAAAAGCAGTTGTCTTTTACTCTCAAGGCTGCTTGCTCTCCTAACAGTGCACTCCATTGCTTTCCAATATAAATAATGTTCACACACACATTTATCAGCTGAGCTAATGGTTGTGGACTAGGGAGGACATGCTTTCTGCAGTATACTGCTGCATTTCAAATGAGGAGCAAGCCCATTATTGACAAGATATTATGTGATTTCCCTATACTAAACCTCCTCTCCCCATAAGGACAATGGAAGCTATAGAAATCAGCCTTTATCTCTAGCCTACAGGAAGAGAAAAGATCCCCTAGAACCTCCCTAGTCACTTGAGTTTAGGTTTTTGTTGAGATTGAAATTTCCACTAGCTCACTCTTGTGACAAGCAACACATATGCCTCTTGCAGTCACAAAACCTATTTGTATTCCTTGATCGTTGCCAAAAGATAGCCTCTGGAGTTTTACTTTTCTGGAACAAAAGTAAAATCTCCCTTGAACATACTTAGCATTTCAGAACTAGAACATAGTTAGGGGCTACCATACTCCCTTTAAAGTTGGATTTTATTTCTATAAAGGCTCTCTGGAAAAAGAATATTTTAGAAAAAAAGGACAGCCAGTACAAAGCCCTGAAGTGGAAATTTACCTGGTTTGTTCAAGGAACAGAATGAGTGAGAAGGAGAGTAGAGGGAGATGAAGTCAGAGGACAGACACCAGGTGATGGAGGGCTTTCTGGACCCTTGCAAAGCTTTGGGCTTTTCTTCTGAGGGACAGGAACATGAAAGGGGAGCAGAGAGGTGGTGTGGTCTGTCCTAAGGTTGTAGAAGGATCACTCTGGCTCTCATGTGGAGAATATAGGACAGCATAGAAGCATAGAAGCAGAGGACAGTAGAGAAGTTAGCACAATCATTCAGGGGAAGTGGGGGAGTAGTTTGGACCAGAATGGTGGCAGTGGAGGTAGAAGGTCCAAATCTGAATCCAGTTTGTAGCCAACAGGATTTGCTTGTAGGTCTGAATGGGGATGTAAGAGAGGGTAAAGGATGACACGAAGGTTTTTGGCCTGAGCAACTAAAATTTAGGATGGAATTGCCATCGGTGGAGAAGGGAAAGGCGGGGGTAGAGGTGGAGAGTGATCGGGAGTTCCATTTTGGGCACAGGGACAGTTTCTCTAAACATCCAAATGGCTGTTGTATATCCAAGTTGGGTGTAGAATTTAGGAGAGAGGTGTGGGTGGAGATGTAAATTGGAGAATTGTATTGTGTGGATGGCATCTAATGCGGTGAGACTGGCTGCAGTGCACTGAGTGCTGAGTGTAGAGCAGGGTTTCTCAGCCAGTGGACTACACTACCGGCATTCTAGGCCGGAAGTGCCTTGGAGTGGAGGGGTATTATGCATTATAAGATGTTTAGCAACATCTCTGGCCTTTACCTCCCCAGCTTTGAGTTTAAGTACCAAAAATGTCTTCAGACATTGCCAGCTGTTCCTTGGGCAGAGGCAGGGGTGAGGGGAGTGTGGGGAATCACCCTGTCAGGGGACCACTGGTAGATAGAGAAGAGGTCCAAGGACTTACATGATAATACTGTCTAATGTGTAAACAAACCACTTCAGGTTATCCAGACCCCCTTTACTGCTTTTATTCTTATTCACAACACTCTTGTGAGTTTTGTAGTTACAAACTACTCAGGAAGTTGTGATTTACTCACATTCACAGAGCAAATTGGAGGTGAAATTGGGGTTGGACCATGGATTGGAACCCAGGGACCCAGGATGAGTCTAATGTTCTTCTAGACCACACTGTGATGAGGCTTGCTGGCAGAAGCAAAGTCTGTTGGCTGTTCTCTAAAGGTAGTTGATACACTAGTGTCAGCTTGTAGAGATCTCCTTGTTCATCTTCAGCAGCTACAAACGACTTTGTGACCAAGGAGGAAGCAACACAAAGCAACTGAGGGACCTCCATACCACCCCCACTCCCACCCCCGCCTCAGGTTTGCTGGCAGATAAGCACATTCTGTACCAAAAGGGGTTTGCCAGGAGCCTCTGGTTTAGTGATATTTCGATGAATCCCTTTTGAAAACCCCGAGGAGCCAGGAAAGCCCTGCCAGCCTTGCCGGTGTTTGAACGGGCGTGGGTCACGTGTACATGAAAAATGAATTAAGCAAACACTGTGAGCCTTAGAAAATGTCTTTTGTTGTTTGTAACATTACTATCTGAGAATAAAAATCATCTCCAGGAACTCTCCCTTTTGTACCTCAATAGCTTCAGAGCTGCTTTGCTCCCTTTTATTTGATTTGGGGGCTCTGAGTATTATTTTACGTTGATGAGATGCTGGGCAGTCTTAGATCTGAAACAGAGCTAGTGTTCCCAAGGTTGCCAGAATATTTTATTTTGATTGTAATGATACATTCTCTTCCCTATGTTCTGAGTTTAGCATTTTAATTTCTGATGGAAGTTCTCAAAGTAGGACTAGCAAAATTACAGGATCAAAGAGAGAAGTGTAATTCACAAGTGTGACAATTTTCTTCTGGCCTAGATGCTCAGGTTTCAAATGACTTGTCCTCAGCTAAGTCTGCTGTAACTGCATTTCTGGCAGGACCAGATGCAGAATGGAAGGTCACAAGCTCTTGTATGCAGGGGGAATATGTGGACTTCCTTAGAGCTAAGCCACAAGTGAAAAGCGAGGTCCTTTCCAAAGTTGTGGATATTCACCTGCAGAGGAAGATGGTCCTGAGTATTTTGTTGTGATTTCACTGCTCAAGAGTCACTTGAGCCCAGCCAGCATGGCTCAGTGGTTAAGCGTTGACCTATGAACCAGGAGGTCATGGTTCGATTCCCAGTGAGGGCATATGCCTGGGTTGTGGGCTCTATCCCCAGTGTGAGGCATGCAGGGGACAGCTAATGAATGATTTTCTCTCAGCATTGGTGTTTCTCTTTCCCTCTCCCTTCCTCTCTGAAATCAATAAAAATAGATATTTTTAAAAAGTCACTTAAAACTTTGCTTTACACAGAGATAGATTCAATATTATTAGTCGATTAGTGAGGCCTCCTACATGCTCGGCTGGTGCTAACCCTTTTCTTCAAAGGTTTTGCTTTCTGGCCACAAAGACGAGCCTAGCTCATAGGAAAGAATGAGAGCCAGTAAAGATAAAGTATATTGAGTCCAAGTGACTTTTTATTTTTATTTTTTATATATATTTTATTGATTTTTTACAGAGAGGAAGGGAGAGGGATAGAGAGTTAGAAACATCAATGAGAGAGAAACATCAATCAGCTGCCTCCTGCACATCTCCCACTGGGGATGTGCCCACAACCAAGGTACATGCCCTTAACAGGAATCGAACCTGGGACCTTTCAGTCTGTAGGCCAACGCTCTATCCACTGAGCCAAACCAGTTAGGGCCCAGTGGACTTTTAAATGCTCATATGAATTTGGAGGAGGGAGAAAGCAATGTGGTTTAGAGTAGCCAGAAAAATGATAACCATCATAGATGATAGATTTAAGCTAAATTGAAAGAAAGAGGTATCACATGCAGGAAGACCCAGAGGCAACCACAGGCAAGGTGTGTTCACGGGACACTGGCCATCCTGGCATGGTGAGTGAGATGTGCTTAAAGAGGGTGGGGCGAATTTTGGAGGAAGATCTTTGAAAGCCAAGCAAAGGAGAGTTTACTTTTAATGTGAAAGGAAGCAGTGCCAACATTGCTTTTGAGCAGGGGAGTGGCAAGATGAAACTAAATATGGCTGAATAGGACCAAGGAAAGACAGTTTATTCTCAGTTAGCCAGTCACTTGGGGGGTTGGGGGAATGGTGGTGTGAATTCATTGTAAGAGAGATGGGGAAGACAATGACGTGTGAGGGAAATGTAGTTGACAGGAGGCACCAGGAGTCCCATTGGAAATTCCTAGAGGAGGTGGGACCAGCAGCCTTACCTTGTTTCTTCGCAGGACTCCCACAGTGCAACACCAGTGGCCACATGGCTAGGAACTTAGATAAGTTTCTCTCCTTTTGGGTATCCTTCCCAGTGAAACTCTTGCCAGTTTTCTTCCTTTTTAGGAATCTTCTCTACTGGAGGACATGGCCAGGAGAGAGCTCTGTCTGCCAGGACCCCAACTGTGCTAGAATTATAAGTAGCAAAAGGCTCTTCCTGAAGGCTTTCCTGAAAGGGGAAGTCAGACTCAGCAGTATCCTCCTTCTCCCTGTAGAACTTTAATGTGTTTTCATTCTCAAATTTTGAGTTTCACTCTTCAGTCATTTTCATGTTTTGTCAGAGGGTAGGTGAAGGCTGTAGGAGTTGCCCTTGGCCAGGGGAGCTGTGGATGGATGGGAAGATAGAGGATGAAGGGAGGAAGAATGAGGGATGTATGATGAAGGATTGGGGATGGATGGGCAGAGGGAGAATGGATGGGTGGATAGATGAGAAGGTCCCCAACAGGGCTGTAGAAGTTAGTTAAGAGCAACAGAAAAGCTGTTACAGAAGTATAAAAAATGACTTTTTTTTTCTTATGGGGCTTTTAAAAAATAAATTCAGCATGCTTACAACTGAATCAAGCTTCTTAAACACAGTTTTGGCACAACCAAACCATTGTGAACTGATCTGCCCACCATCAGACCTCATGCTTAAAAGTAGGATTATTTTATTTTCTTTGACTTGTTCTCACAGTCATCCTCAGCCAGTACATAAAATACGTTTGACGTTTTGAGGACTGTCACATGAAGTGGCATGAACATCAGGGTTAAAGCATCTGCAGACGTTCCCATCATGCTGGTGTGGCACCATTGTCCCTCTAGAAGCCTCCTCAGGCTGTTGGCATCCATCAAGGGAAAGTTTGAGTGTTTCTGAGAGAGTCCTCGTTGTCCTGCCCATTACTCCTGTTCAGACTGTTTTATTTCTAATTAACGAGAGGCTAATGAGTTTGATCAAGGCTTAGTCTCTGGCCCTTGCCAACCAAGTGTCCCCCCTGATGAGCAGGGCCTCATCATGTCATGTTCGCACTACAGGATCAGGCTAGAACTTGGTACTAAGCCTGTGCTCCTCTGTGTTTGTATTCTGTGCACATAAATGGTGGAAACGGAGCAGTAGACAGTGGGACTGGCCCAGGAAATGAGGAGGGCCCTCCTGGGACCAGCAATGCTGCCATCAGTATGCCCCGCAGAGCTTGTTAATCTTTAACCTGTGTGAACCTTTTTATTTATTTAAATCAAATCACAAATAAAAGCAAAATAAAGACAGATATGTGAAAGTTTTGTGTTGTAATGCTTTCTCTAAACAAGCTTTCATAGAGGAAAAGAACAACCCAGAAAGTCCTCATGAGGCATCCTTGTTTCTGGAGCAATTTCAGCCATCCCCTTTCTCCTACAAGGTTAAAAACAGAGGTGGCTCACTACTGCAAAGCATTTCAGTTCATTCATTTTACTTATCTTTGAGTCTTACAAATGGTTGCCACCCTCATAAAAGGACAGCTTGCTCTTCAATAACACTATACTTCCTACTGTTGAAAATTGATGAAGACATCTTTTTAAAAATTCTAGCTGAAATAGAAGTCGTTTCCAGTTTTTTAGTACTTTAGTATACATTTAATGTTTTCCATCTGTGACAATTTTTTGTATTCCTTTTTGAAAAGTTACTTTGATTTCTGCAAAATTTTAGGAAGAACTTTAAGATATTGTAGATACACACTCATGTAAGATCAACCAAATCACTGCTGGGAGTGAACCTGCTCTTCCATGGGGGCAGCTATAAACCACTGTGAAATACGCATCGGAGTTATTTTTTAGGTTTGCTGTTGAAAACAGATTGTAGGTACTGGCTCTTATTTTACCCTTTCAATAGATTGTGGTACACGAGACTAAACTTTTCTACTATGCCTATAAATGTTCTCTCTCTCTCTTTTGTGTGTGTTGTTTTGTGTTTTGTATGAAGGGAGAGAGGGAGCGGGGGAGGGAAGGGAGAGAGAGAGAGAGAGAGAGAGAGAGAGAGAGAGAGAGAGAGAGGGAGAGAGAGAGAGAGAGAGAGATCGGTTGCCTCCTATATGGGCCCCAATCGGGGATTGAACCCGCAACCTAAGTATGTGCCCTGACTGGGAATTGAGCCCATGACCCTTTGCTCCAACTAACTGAGCCACACCGGCCAGGACGATACAAATGTTCTTTTTTAAATTGTTTTTTAGAATTAACCAAATATAGCTTGCCAAAGTTACCCCATTGTGGAAGTGTGCAGTTCAGGACCTGGCCCGCCTACTGTAGCCTTTTACCCCGATAGAGGCTCCTGCTCTTAGCTGGTGAGGCTGGAGCTTCTGTGCTATAAGAGGGCTCGCCTGTCCTGTAGCCAAGGGAAGGTCAGGCCCCAGGGCTCCCAGCTGTGACAGCTGTTCATGGAAAGCTTAAGGAAGGTTGAGGTAAACCGGCAACACCTCAATCCCCGTGGACATACAGGCAGGCTGTCTCTCCTTCCCCAGGAACACTTTGTTGTTCCCTGACAGATGGAGCTTTAGCAAACCCATTCTGCGGAAGTTGGATAGGTATTGGGGAATTGGCCTTCAGACCTGGAGTCAGGTAAAGGAATTCTTTTCTGGGTGTGACTGTTCCTCCCCTGTTGGCCTGGATCAGTCCAGCTTTGCTGTAGTGCTGCGTCTGTGGGGAGAAGTGGTTCCTCAGAGAGGAGGCTGGCCTTCTGTGTCAAACACACTGTTTAGTAATCATGCTGGTGGCCTCAGCTTTTGCTTGAGTCGGAGTTTAATTCAGGGCTCAATAGTACCATCTAATATATTAGTCTGTCCCTTGATCTGTTTTCCTTATTTGTAGTGGTGCAACTGTGACAGGAAAGATATTGGTGATGTCAGGTGAGTTAAAATATTTGGCATTTGCTTTTCCTACAGATAAAAGTACAATTGCTAGGCCCCAGAAGAGAATGAACATTATCTGTATTGCCAAGCTCTGCTTTTTGGCTGAGGTTGGAGACATTAGCCCGAGAACCTGTTACACTGGGTCTTGGAACTTCAGTAGAACCTGAAATGTGGATGGGCCTCCTGTTTTGAATATACCTCCATCCCACTGGTAGGAAAGACACTTCCCACTTGGCCTCCTGCCATCGGACGCCCTGAACAAGCTGTTCTTGGAATCTCCGCCAGGCTTTTCCTTTATAACTGGTGTTGCATTACCTGTGCTCAGTGATCCACTTGTTACACCTATAATCTTGCATGTGGGGATGATAAAGGGGTTTTGAAATAGAATTGTTTTTCCTCCCTTTCTTGAAGTGGTGGTAGTTAATTTTGGGGGAAGGAAAATACTGCTTGTTCTCAAAGTCACCTTTCCATGCCAATTAAGCAACAGCTTCCATATGCCATGCTCCGGGTGAAAGGGAATTAGGTAGCATTTTTCTTCCCAAAAGGCATGGGACCTCGGTCAGCAAATGGAGGACCAACGATAACTGTGGAATCTAAGCTAGGTAAATGCCACACCAAAGGCATGGTCTAAGGGCCGGGCACTGAAGTGGAAATCTGAAAATGCCCATGTCTTTGTTTTTCTCTCTCTCGGTAGCATAGGGCCTACTTTATTTACCTATAAAATAAGAATGTACGACAGCTCTTTGGCAAAGGCATAATTTCCCTTCTCCAAGCATTTCAGACAAGGCTAGTTTATAAAGGCCCATGTGAACTGTGTGGAGCTTTGGTCTGGAAAGCAGTTAAATTTAAGGTAAATGGGAAATGTTTCCTAGAAAACATGCTGTTTGGTTTGGAGTTTTCTTTCCTCTGTGCCATCCCCTCCCTCACCCAGGACAGACCTTTGAGCATTGTAATGGTTTTAAATCTTACGGGAATGTAAGCCTTTATTGCTTTCCTTGGATTGCTCTGGATGAATGAATGTTGTTGGGAAGAACTGAGAGCAGCTTGTTTTAAGCTTCTTTACTTGCCACCTGTGGTGTGTGACCCTTAGACCAGGCCCCACACAGTGGACTCTGAGAGCCCTTTGCTACCCTGGCCCCCACTTGGTGAGTGGGTAGGTGCCGTGGCTACTGAGATAGTTACAGCCTTAGCTTACCTGCTAGAGGCTTGATTGGCTTGCGGTTCTCAACCTATGGGTCGTGACCCCTTTGGCAGTCAAATGATCCTTTCACAGGGGTCACCTTAGACCGTCATGCATATCAGATATTCACATTATGATTCATAACAGTAGCAACATTACAGTGATGAAGTAGCAACGAAAATAATTTTATGGTTGGGTCACAACATGAGGAACTGTATTTAAAGGGCCAGAAGGTTGAGAATCACTGGCTTAGGGTCTTGCAAGACATGTGACATTTTGGCATTTTTAAACACCACTGCTCTACTACCAGCTCTGTGCCCTTCATTAAGTTACCACACCTTTCTGAGCTTGGAGATCATACTTGTCTCAACGGATCTTTGTAAGAATTAAAGAGCAGCACCTGCCCTAACCGGTTTATCTCAGAGGATAGGGCATCAGCCTGCGGACTGAAGGGTCCCAGGTTCGATTCTGGTCAAGGGCATGTACCTTGGCTTCGGGCACATCCCCAGTCGGGGGCATGCAGGAGGCCGCTGATTGATGTTTCTGACTCTCTATCCTTTTCCCTTTCTCTCTGTAAAAAATCAATAAAATACATTTTTTTAAAAATAAAATATATTTTAAAAAATAATAATAAATAAAGAACAGCACCTGACACATAGTTGATGCTCCATCAGTGTTGGCCTGCCTGTCCTCCAAATGAACCTTAGGTTCTTTTGTTCAGTGATACCACCAAGCAACTCTCTAGCTGGTCTTTTGTAACTTTATGTCAGGAGAGGAGATTTAGAAGCGAAAGCAATTTCAATGGTTTCACTGAAACACACCCACATACATGGAAATTTGAATCTCATGTTTTCTATTCTTTTTTTAATCTCCACCTGAAGATATGTTGTTATTGATTTTTGAGAGAGAGAGTGAAACATTGATCGGTTGCCTCCCATACGTGCCCTGACCAGGGATCGAACCTGCAACCTTTTGTTGTACAGGACAGTACTCCAACCAACTGAGCCACCCAGCCAGGACATATTTCTTATTCTTGGCAGTTTTTGACTGCTTGTGTAAACATGACCAAAGGGCAGTTTTCTTGGAATACTGTTTTTCAGCCTCCTGAGCCAAGGCATTTTGTGTCAATTCCTGGAACCTTAAAAGTGGCAAGATTTAGGGAGGAACCTGAGATCCTCGGGGTGGGGATCTTACTCAAGGGTAGAACCCAGATCTCTCCTGTTTGTTTCCTTTTTAAAATATATTTTTATTGATTTCAGAGAAGAAAGGAGAGGGAGAGAGAAATAGAAACATCAATGACGAGAGAGAATCATTCATTGGCTGCCTCCCGCACACCCTCACTGGGGATTGAACCTGCAAACCGGGCATGTACCTTGAATCAAACTGACCTCCTTGTTCATAGGTTGATGCTCAACCACTGAACCACGCTGGCTGGGCTCCTCTCCTATTTCTACATAACCTGGATCCCATTGCAGTGCAAACTGTGCAGGACCAGCAAACCCCTCGAGAGACCCCAGCCTCACCTGGGACCTGGGGGCCTGTGACCAGATGGATGGCATAACCCAGACTCCTGTGTCCCCAGGCCTCAGCAGCTATTTAAAAATTTGGGTTTGGAAGGGCTAATACTCCTGTGACTTAGACAGGTCTGACACTCTAGGTAGTAATCTGATAAATACCTGTCCTCTTTCAGTTATTATTACAGCAGATACTTACTGGGTGCCTGCTAAGGGCCAGATGGCGTGCTGGGGATTTGGCAGCAAAAGTCATACTGAAAAGGGATTCCAATCATTGGCAACCAAGCACCTTTATTTCTTTTCAAAGAAACATGCCTTTTTTTTTTTTAAGGCAATCAGGTTTTAACTCCCCACATCCCATCAAGCTGATAGCAAATGTCATCTCAGTAATTCTTGTACCTCCTCCCTCCAAATCCTCTCTCAAGATTCTTAAAGTAGTTGCCAATCAGGAAGACCCTCTCTGGTCATTTGTTGTGGCTATGGCTGAGGTGCCTGTTCTCTGCTCCCATTTGGTCCCTTTGGTCCAAGGGCCCTGATGCTTCTGGGCCACTTTGGGGTGTAGGACAGTAGTGAAGGTGGTCACCAGTTATCTTTGCCTTCTTGGTCTTAGCAATGACCAGGTCTTTCCCAAGAGCACACTCCAGGGAGGGGCATGGGAGTGGAGGGAAGCGCAGGTCATCCTGCACCAATTTCATGCGGCTGCTTTTGGTGTTGGCACATCTTAACCAAAGGAAAAGGCGAGGTTGATGCCTTCTGTACCCAGCTAAGCGGCATAGAAAAAATCCTTACTGTCATGTGGCAAGGGGGAGGCATTATGGGGAGCACAAAGGTCAGACTTGGGTTTGAAGCTTGGGTCTGCCTTTTGCTACCCATTGACTTTGAGCAAGTCCTTTAGTCTCTTTAGTCATATGGGTGTAATAATACTCACCTGGCTTTTCGGATGAGGGTTCAAGAAGATGTGCGCCAAGCTGCTGATACTGGGCCTGGTAGTAGGTACCAGGAGACAGTTGCTTTTCTGCTGCAGTGTTTTTGTTGTTGATGAAAGTTTTGTCATTAGCCAGCGGAAACCTACATTATAGAAATTAAGGGGCAGCAAGAGAATCTTTAGTTGAGAGGTGGTGACATTTGTCAGGAAAGAAAGAAGCCTTTGTGAACTTGGTGGAGGAAAGTTGAAAGATGAGTCTCTCCCTGAGTCTCCGCTCTCTGGATGGTGTGACTGAGTGAGGACACTTCGCACGCTTGGTCTGTGCCTCGGAGCGTCCCTGTGACTCACTGGGAACTGTGCATTCTTTTACTTGGTTTCGGTTTTCAGATTTTACCTGCTGTGTCTACCACCACTGACTGTGTCTACCATCTCTTCCAGGGGCTCCACGGGCCTTACCCCTTCGGCCAGTCTTAAACGGGTGTCAGCAAGAAGAAAAATTAACAAAAGACAGAAGGTCTGACTTTGGTGGGGGGCGGGCAAGGGGTTCCTCAGGATTGCAGACCACATCGCACGGACCTCTGGCTCTGACCGTCCATCCCGGAAGAAGAGGAAGAAGCAGAACAGACTAGTTTTGAGTAAACTCAGTGTGCATGTGTGAATGCTGAATCGCTGGAGTGGTGTTGAGGCTACCAAGAAGAAATCCATGCAGCCACCTTGGGTTTTGTTTATTAGGCGTCAGTCTAACAAGTCATTAGGTCACTCGGGAAGGGGGAAAAAAGCTTAAAATGGGGGAAAAAAGCCATCTTTTTAAACAAAAATTATTTTGCCTACAGACAGGTTGTAGTTTTGAGCACATGTTAATTTCCCCCCTCTTTCCGCACTTTTATTCTACTTCTTTTTAGATAAGGGATGACATACTCTTTATAGAATAGCTTCTTGCTCTGGGAGCGATTCAGGTTCAGAGCTGGTGTGGTGTGTTTGGGGCTCTGTAGGCAGCGCTGCAGGAGGGCGTCAGCTGTGCCACAGGACCCAGGAGTCTAATGGCGTCAGCCACTGAGCCATCGCCCTTTTCCTCTTCTTTCTCTCTAGTCTTTTGTTGATTTATACCTTTGACATTTGTATTCATCAACCCTGCGGCTCGTTACCATCAGAACCTCTCTGAAAGACCAAACTTCCCTGTGTGCCCGCAGAGGAAGCCTTGAGGACGGATCTCGGGTGGCGTGGGAGTTTCTGAGGCTGAGAGGTCTTCTGCACACACTTGTAACAATTCACATTGCTTTCTCCCATGTTTCTCCTGGCGCAAAAGCCATCATACTTGCTGCTTTTTGGCTGCTTCATCCACAGTGGCTCCCCGTTTCTGCTGCGTTTATGCGTGTGCCACATGCACATACAGGTGTGGGTGAGCTCACCAGCGAGTGTGAAGCGAAGATCCCATTCTTCTCTGTTGTCACACAACTCCCTTCCCTGTGTTTCCTCTCAATTGTCTTTTGTGGTGTTCTTGCAGCCTGTTAGTGAGGGCTGAGCCTTTAAGGTATGAAAATACAGCCACAAGTGGGGAATTGCCATGGGGAAGCACCAGAGTTGCTCTGTGATCTTGGAGACCACATTTTGATGGAAATGAGAGAACCCCATCCTGAGCAGGATGCCTGGTTGTTGAGAGTTGGTGGGACCGGGCCGCCCAGCCAGAGCAAAGTGGCTGGCTACTCCTTGGGCAGGTGGCCCACTGGCATCCTGTGGATTCTGAGCAGGTTGAGATGTGGGTATCTCCGTGGGAGGCTTGAACCAGGCTAGCACAGCTGTCTGCCAAAGATACAAGAATATGCAAAGTCCCTCTTCTCTTTTCACCCCCTCCTTCCCTCGAGTGTTGGTTGGTTTGATAGCCAGGGGGAATGGATCTAGGATCAAGGGTGCATTTGCCTGCCTATTACCACACCCCAAGAGTGTGAGTCCAAGGAAGGAGACCAGGTGATGAGTGGCTGCGAGGGTCATATAGCCTTGATGTGGGTGAGGGTCTGCCTGCCTGTCTGTCTCTGTCTGGGTGTGTGAGTTCCAAAAATGTGTGTTGTTTGTTCCTCCTCATCCTCTTCTGAGACTGTTTTTTAAAAGCTTGATTGTGGGAGATAGGCTTGTATGAAATTACCCTTTTGCCTCCCCACCTCCCAAAAATTAAAAGGAGGGGTAGATTTTTGTCCACTGGAGAAGCCCTAGGGAAGAGTAGAGCCAGCCTGCTGAGCAGGGCAGTACAGCTGGGGCAGGGGCTGGGCTGGAGCACCAATTTGTGCACACAAAGAGTGCCCCATTCCTGAATGGAGAACCTGTCGGGTGCCCGAGCCAGGGGCTCATGATGGCTTTTTGGCTGAGGGCCCTATTGGGCCCAGGCTGCCGCTACTGTTGGTGCCAACCTCCTGGGACACTGCCACCCTGGAGCCCACCCATGCCCAGCATTCTCCTCGTTTGATAGCTCTCAAAGAAGCACATCTCCAGCTGCCCCTGATTTCCTGGCTTCCTCATCTGCTACACACAAGGTGCCCCTTCACCATTTCCCAGGAGGACTGCCTGCGGCATCCTGCTCCTCTTGCTTATAAGCAACCAGACCTGGCAAGGAAACTGCCCCAAGTACACTGGCTTCCCTCCCGAGAACAAACCATTTCTGTACGCATCCTTGCAGAGGGCCAGAGCAAGGGCGAGCCGTGGAGCAGGGCAGGGCCTCCACTGCTCCCCAGGCGGCTAGTAGTGCCATCCATTCGGCCTCCGCCCACTGGCTTAGAGCTGAGCAATGCCTAGAGCCCCCCTCCCTCCCGGTCATAGCCTCTGCTTCTCTTTAAGCAGCAGCTGCCAGTGGGCAGGACCACCAGTCACAAGGTGAGCCTGTCACCATTCTTAGGGGCCTGAGTCCAGTGTGGGAGGCAGAGGGGCCGAGGCTTGGGAAGAGCTTGTCTGTGTGCATGGAGTGAGGCTGAGGTGTGTGTGGATGTGTGTGCACGCGTGCATGCTTTTTTTTTTTCTTTTTGTCATGGGGACAGTTGAATTCGGGGCATTTTTCTACAAGAAACAGACTTCTCTCCCTCCATAAGGACTGGCTGTAAATCTGAAGCCCGTCAAAGGCACTTCCAACCTAGAAAAAAACCTAAGCAAGGTAGCTGGTATGGCCTGAGGGCAGCCAAGGTGGGAAATGGGCATGAGAATAAATAAATACCTCCCCAAATTCAATCGAGCCTCAGCAGGAGAGGATGGTGGGGTTGCCAGTGCTCAGAAAAGCAAGCTCATCCTCGACCCCATCCTGCCTTGTCTTTTCTTTGTTTTTGTGGGTGAATGCTGGAGCAGCGATGGCTGCCCTCCACCTGAACAGTGGTGTGTAGTGAGCAAGCTGGGTGGGTGTTTGTAGTGGGGCTTTGTGGTGCCTGGGAGGAGATGAAGATGAGGAGGTTTTTCCTTACTGTATAAATGAATATTTGTATGATTAAATTAACACACAAAAAAATGTCCATGTGTGTCAGTGGGTTTTATTGTCCCCTGAAGCCCACTGTACCTGCTAAGTCCCATGGTGGTTCTCTTTGGTCTCTGGGTCTGTCCCTTTGCCAAGTGTAAAACCCTGAGGTTCGTTACATGTTTGGGAAGTCAGTCCTGGGGTTGTAATTAGACTAGAGGCCCAGTGTACAAATTCGTACACAGGTGGGTACAGCTGGCCTGCCCTGATTGGAGTGTGGGGGCACTGATCAGGATCAGGGGTGAAGCCAGCCATGAAGAGTGCTCATGAGCAGTTGGCTGGCCCTTCCCCCTGGCCATCCCTGTCCCCTGGTGGAACTCCCGGTTGAATTCCCTGTCCAAGTGGCAATTTGCATATTAACCTTTTGTTATATAAGATTAGCTGCCCTTTCTGGCTCCTAGGATCCCTGGGTCCCATGTGTCTGTTGAGCACTACTGTACTCCAGCTTCACTGGGGTCTGGCACGTAGACTTAGAAGGGGGAATGCCTGGGAATGCATCTTCCCTTATGTGTTTCCCATGGTGGCTCCAGGCTCTCCTGTCATATTATGGATTAGGGAAGTTTTTGCAGACTGGCCTGGGATTCTGAGAGTCAGATAGGGACCATACTGTAAGCACTGGCAAATCTATCTATATGAGACAGGCCTATGACCTTGGCCAGTAGATGGGGAGGTGGGTTACATGATCATCAGCATGAAAGAAACTCAATTGGCAAATATGGCAAATGGTGGGTTCACTGGATCCATCCTTCCTGTCTGTAGCACTCCTTTAAAAGATTATTTTTAATTTTATTGATTTGAGAGAGAGGAAGGGATAGGGGGGAGAGAGAGAAAACATCGATGAGAGAGAAACATTGATTGGCTGCCTCCTGTACATCCCCTACTAGGGATAGAGCCTATAAGCCTATAACCTGAGCATGTGCCGTGACCTGGAATTGACCCAGTGACTTCTTTGTTCAGGGGTCAACGCTCAATCACTGAGCCACACCAACTGGGCATGTAGCACTCTTTGTAGCCCAGAATTCAGGTTTGTCCTCAGTTGCTCCTCTACGTTGACAGGAGAGTGAGATCAGAGGGGAAGGAGTTGCCTGGGTCTTACAGGCTTGGACTCATGCCCTTAGCTCCCACATGCTGGCATTGTTTTGACGGAAATTGCAGACCCCAAGTTGGGTCCTCACCCTGGCTGGCAAAGCTGCGTGTTCTAAATGATGGTGGACATGGATGTGAGCCTCATCTCTAAAGATTAGAGGTCAGGTAGGGGATACCTTGGCCAATTCCCCGTAGGCAGCTCAGTGAGAGGACCTGTGGCCACAGATTGCATGAGGAAAATGTAGGCATCACAGAAGAACTGGTACCCGCTCCAAGGGCCGAGATGCAACACTCCTGTTCCTCTGTGTAGCTTGATGCACAGCCCAGGTGAGGGAGCTGGGAGACTGGCCCTGGAACCCCTGCCCCGCTACTGGGACAAGGCACCTGCATTCTGTTTCCTTCCAGGTGCCCTTGGCTGTTTGTTCTCTGTAGGACAGGGCCCCCACCCTCTCACTTGGGTCTTCTGGCAGCTCAGACTCAGGCCTTCCCAACACCCCTGCCGCTGGACAGTTATTTGCTTGGCAGAATCTGTTTGTCTTTGGGGCTGTAACCTGTCAAGAAGTCACCAGGTCCTGGGAGAAGGGAGCAGGTTCAATGGTAGCTCCTGGCCTGAGCCATTCCCACGGGGGCTGGGTGACAGGGAGGGGGCTGTCAGCTGAGCTTTCGTCTGGGAGGTGGCGGGGGGGCGGAGAGGCAGTGGCAGTGGTCCGGGCCCAGCCCTCCTATTAAAGCAAACAGGTCCTCACAAGCCACCTCCCTGCCCCAGCTCAGGTTGTCCCTGGGTGCCTCCCACCCTGTTCTCAAGAAGGCCCCTCCTGTAACTGCATGCTGTGACCCGGCCACTTTCCCAGACTCCATACCACCTGGTGTCCAGCCCTAACTGGCAGCTGAGAGGACAGGTACCAGAGACGCTCATGGCATCCCTTCGTTTCAAAGTGGGAACATGGAGCAGGCAAGACTGTTTGAGATAAGGAGAATGAGTTTGGGGGTCAGGGTGTCCAGAGAACAGATTCTGACAGGCTAGTGTGACTGACTAATGCATTTCAGGTGACTCCTCTATGAAATAAATGGAGATATACTGGTTTAGAAACCATGGCTTTTCTTAATATCACTTTTAGCTCTTAGTTCTGAGACGCTGTGATCTGGGAAAGTGCTTCTCCAACGTGCTGTCATCTGCCGTAGGATGAAGTTTAGTCTCAAGACTAAATGAGCTCATCAGAGGAGTGTCAGTGGCTTTGACCTCATTGGTCATCCCCTCCCCCAAATGCCTGCTGATTGCCCCGGCTTCAAGAAGACCCTCGTCAGACTTGGAGCGTTGATGGCTGCAGCTAACCTCTCCTGGCTTTCTTGAGACCCATCCCCCAGTCCTCTCCCTGTGGGGCAGCTCTGTAGATGGGTATGGAGCGAACAGGGCTAGGTGCTGGCCTAGCCAGGAAGGGCCCCCACCCTGGAGGCAGGTGCAAGGGCATGGAGGAGCAAGGCCAGGGCCCAGCACGGTGTAGCTTAGTTCCTGTGGTCCTGTCCTCTCTCGGACAGGCTAGGGCCTGGAGCCAAGTTCTAGGAATCCCTCCTACTGGTGGGAGTAGGGGCAGGGGGAGGCTAAGAGAAGTGGGGCTGGGGCTGGGTAGGGGCCATGCTTGCCTGGACCAAGCCCCCATCCCTGGTCAGCAACCAAGACACCCAAGATCCCTGGAAGGCTGGGCTGTCACTGCTCCGAGCCTCTGGGGAGCAGCACGCACACAGTGAGACAGCAGGGCCAGGAAGGGGTTGTGGCTGCGCTGTGAGGCGTGCCTTCTCGGTATGGCTGTCCTGAGCCACTCTGTGGATGGGAGGGGGAATGTGTGGACAGCCATAGTGGGAGTGAGGAGGCTTGGAGTGTGGCCACCTTAGAGCTGGTGCAGGGTAGGCCCAAGGCCAGCAGAGGGCACCATGTGGACCGCTCTCTGGAAAGGGGGGACACTGGCCTGGCCTGGCCTCCCCCTGAAGTATGTTTTCCAAACCCCACCTTCCAGGCTGTATTACCTCTGCACTCCACTCCACAGAGGCAAGTGTGGGCTCAAATCTAGGCTCTGCTGCTTGCCTCAGCCTCAGTGTCCTAACCTGAAAATCAGTACAGTTTGTCCAGAGGCCTTATGAGAAGTAAAACTTATTACAAAAGTGTGGCATCATATACCTGACACATGAGAAGTGTCCAGTATGTGGCGACTATTGTTATATTTTTGTGACCTACCAGGTGTGGCAGGTCTGGGCTCCCGAGGAGAGGGAACTGGGACACTGGGCATTTGAGGGGCAGAGTCCAAAAAATCCACAGCCTGCATAGGAGTCTCCCTGGAGCGCAGTCCTTATTTCCAGCAAATTCTTGCCTGGTGGGTCTTTCTTGATCTGGGGTGGGAGTTAAGATATAGGGAAGGCGCAGGCTGGAAGAGTCTAGGAGATCCTAGTTCCCTGAGGGGGACACTCAGTGCACAGTTGTTGGGTGAAAGAACACACATGGCGGAGAGACGGAGATACTGCCTGTGCTGGACAGGCCTGATTTCTGGAGGTGGACACTGCCCACCTTAGGCCACAGGTAGGCACCATCTTCGTGGTACTTGCTGGTGTCAGATGGCACCTGGATCCTCTGAGCACCTCCAGCTCTTGCTTTCATACGGGTTCCTTCACTTGTGGTTCAGGTGTGCTAGGCTTCCTGAGCACACCTGAACCACAAGCCATGGGGTTGAAGGCTTGGCCTTGGGCTTGGGGTGCCCACAGAGAGTTGGTGGATTGGAAGCAGTTTATGCATATGTTGAGGTCCTGCCCCCGGGGCTGATGACACATGTCCCTATTGGGAAGACAGAACCTCGGGGAGGTGATAAGTGGGCACAGGTGGGGAATTGGGCAGCTTAGGTCCTATGAGTAGGGACAGTAACTGCTCAGAGCATCCCCAAACCTGAGGACAGGAAGGGCCTTAGAGCCTAGGCAGAGAGGGCCCCCACTTTCCACACTCCCACAGCCAGTGTGGCCACTCCCCACCCAGGCTCCGCAGGCACCTGAGCCAGCAAGAGGAGCCAAGGCTCCCGGGGAAGAGAAACAGTAACAGACTCCAGCTGGCTCCGATCCCCACGCCTGCAGCCAGGCGGGGGTCCAGTGGAGTCCAATCCTAGCAGCGGTGGTTGGGCCTGAGGGGAGGCAGCCTTGGCTCCTGGGTCTCTTTTGCATGGAGGGCAGAGGCATTTGCATCTTTGAGAAGTTAGAGCTGTGAGAAGGGACAGGGCTGGGGTGGGGGGTGCGGTGGTTAGCCATGTCTTCAGTCTCCTGCCTCCCCTGGGTGTGTGTGGAGGGTGGAGGTGGGGGGAGCAGGCCCTTGTTGGCAAGCCAGCCCCGACCTTACCTGGTGCGAGTTGCCCAGCTGAGTCCCTGTGCTGTTGGTCAGCGTTCAGGCTCTGTCCACGTGGAGCACGTAGAGGGGCCGACCCCTCACACCTGCACACGCACACACATTCACAGGCATGTGCTCAACATACATGTGCGGTTCCATGCACCACTTACACCACATCATGTTCATGCAACACACCTGCATCCACGTACTGACACGGGTGCCCACTCATCACCTTAGTTCATCTACAGACACACCACCACACCGGCGGGTCACGTGATCTCACGCACGCACACGTTCATACTTAATAGTTGATATTTTTTACCAGTTTTTGAAGTCGGGTATATTTGAAATTCTTTTCCCGCCTCACAACACCTTCAGAAGGAAGTTGTGGGATTCTGTGAGCTCCGCCCTGCCCCCCTCCGCCTGTGTACCAAGCCCCTCTCACACTCCGACTGGACGCTTCAGTCTTTCCCCTTTAGGTCCACAGTCATCAGCACTTGTGAAACCACAGGGGCAGAACCACACCGTTAGCAGCTGCGAAGGAGCAAGGCTCCTGACCCCGGCGGGAATGCGGTTGAATGTGAGCGTTTCCGACGCGCGGAGGGAGAGACGCAGTGCTGGCACTTTTCGAATTGGCCACAGTGACTGGGAATGAGTGCCCGTGAGCGGTAACAGTGACTGAACTCTGGATTCTGGACTGCTTTTCTTCAGTCAAATGTTCTGGAAGTTTTGGCCAACAACAACAAAACGTAACGTGTTTCCTACTGATGTGTACACTACATACGGGAAAACCCCCAACACTTAGGGGTTCAGCTTGATACACCTGCATAATCACCCAGGTCAAGATCTGGAACCAGTTTTCAAGCGGTGTGCTGGAAGAGGCTTTAAAACACGCAATTCCTGACTGTTTAGCACTGACCTCTTTCCCCTTAGATTGTCAAGAGAAAAATGATAGCAGCCAACACAGTAGTCTGGTGTGAAAAAGCAAAACTATACCTATATTTTGGTCAGCTTGAGAAGAAACGTATGTTTTGGTGTGCCATAGAATGTCAGTAATATCTGTGTGCCATGGCATAAATAGGTTGCAAATTGATGACTAGAACATGCCCGGTGCCTCAGCAGGCTCCCCAGTGTGCCTTCCTGATCCACAGCTCACACAAGAGGGGCCAATATTTCCGAGGTGGAAAATCTGAGGCTCAGGTCGACAGTCACATACTAACAAGTGACCAAACGCAGCTCCCTGACTCCAGACGGCCGCGTTGCATAAATAAATACCCAGTAATGTGCACTGCGCGCCCTCATGTTAGTAGAGGGCTGGTCGCCAAAGAGCTGGAAGACCTATCACTTTTCCCATGAAGAAAGCAGCAGAGGCCACCTAAGCTTGTCCTCAGCCTGCCTTTAAAAGGGTGTCTGTGGTCTGGGGCTGCAGCGGCTGCCTTGGGGCATGGTGTGGAGCAATTTTGAGGACACCTGTCACTGGAAGAAGCCATTCAAGCATTCCCATCATGCTCTCCATCTTCGGAAACCCCACTGATGGAGCTTGGCATTCATCCATTCGGTCATTTATTTTCTTCATAAGACTTACCTGCCATGTTCCCAGCCCTGTCTTGGGTGCTGAGGATGCAACAGTGAAACAGACAAAAACATCCCCATGTCATGGGGCTGACATACAACGAGATGTGTGGTTTACAGGGCAGTCAGAAGGGATGGAGAAGTGGGAGGGGACAGGGAAGGGAGGGCGAAGTGAAACTTTAAGTAGGAGTCTGAGAGGTCCCACAGAGAAGGTAACATCGGAAGCAAGATGTGGAGCAGCTGAGGGAGCGATCATAGCGGGTATCTGGGAGAAGAGCATCCAGGCAAGGAGAACAGCCAAAACAAAGCAACAACAAACAAAAGAAAAATAGGTGCTCGTCATATTCAGGTGCCGATTGTGGGTTTTGTGAAAGGCAGGTTGTGGCATCTGCGCTGTCCTTGATGCTCTGTGGCTTGGATGGAGCCACTCCCCCTCTCTGGGCTCTGTCTTTTCACTCCCGTGAAGTGAAGCTTAGATGAGCTGCCCTGTCCACTCTGTGTCCTCGAATGCCTGCCCTTAGCAGCAGAGGAACTTCTGTGGTCATCCCCAGGTTTGGGGACAGGGCCTGGCAGAGTTCCATGGCAATGCCTTGGGCCTGGCCACCCTCCCTTCCAGGGCTGTCCACAGCCTCAATTCTGGACCCTGATGCCTTGGGTGCAGTGGCCAGGGGTGGTGGCAGGGGAGACCCTGGCATAGTTCCTGGATATGGAGCGTTGTCAAGTATTGGGAGAACGGGATGGCCTTACCAGGCATTTGTATGCCATATGTTTCCCTGCAAGCTTATTGCTGAGGGAGCAGTGGATGAGAGCTGGGTCTACATCCCTTCAGACTCCACCCGCCCTGAGCACTCCTAGGCCTGGTGTCTTTAGGGGGCCTCTTAGCTGAACTCCCCAGGGCTGGCTCCTGTTTCTCTTCCCTTCACCCCTTTGCTTCCCACACCACTTCGAAGGAAATGGTTACCAAGAAAATTGTAATTCCATTGGTAAGAAATAGGAGAGAATGGATATTGAGGAGGCAACTTGCAATCTCTTCCCTATACATGCCCTGCCTCTTCCATCTCTATTTCTTAAAAAATGTGTGCTGTTCCTTCCACCTGTGAGGCCCCGCCACCCTCATGCCCACCCATCTGTCCTCTGGTGAGGAGCCCACAGCACATTTTCTGACGTTCTTGGGGTTGCCAGTAACAGAAACCCCCAGGGTTGCTCAAGTGAAAAGGGGGAGGGTGGAGTTCATTACCAGCCTTTGGGGTCCATCAGAGGAGCGGGGCAGGGCCTCCCACTGCCCTGCTCAGAGGGACAGGGCTGGAGACACAGCCAGGTTCAGACCTGCCTCCAGGGAGCTGCTAGCCATCACACCGACCAAAACCTAGATCCTTTCAGGCTCCTCTCAGTGTCAGGAAGATAAGGCAGTCGGTAGAGATAAACCTGGTGTCAGGGAGTACCAAGTAGCAGTGGCGCTGGGTGAGGGTGTCTTGGATGTAACCCTCAGAAAAGTGGCCCAGAATCCAACAGCTGTAGGCCTTGAGGGGCAGTGATGGGACAGCGCCAGATGGAAGGCCCCAGGACAGGTGTCAGGTGCTGGGGTCTTCAGCGCAGGGCTGGCCCAAGCCGGGAGAAGGGATAAAAGAATCGGGGGTGCGGGTAGGGGCTGCCAGTGCTGAGGCTGTTCAGAGGAGCAGCTGGGTTCAGACACTCAGCAAGTGCTGAAGGGCCGAGCCTGGTCCCAGTGGGTCCCCTGAGTGGTCCTCCCTTGTGGGTTGTGTCCCAGGTTGCGGGTGAATGGTGGGCAAAGGAGTCTTGGCAAAGGAGGCAGATCTCCTGGCAGCTCATCGGGTTGGAAGGGGAGCCAGTCCTATCCCCAAACTGGCCACGCGAGGAAAGTAACTTTCACCCCAGGGAGTAGAGTTGTTAAGCCCTGAGCACCCCTCTCCATGGAGAAAACTGCCACAGGGGCTGGGGAAGGAAGGAGACCACCTGGCTCCCCAAGTGCCCCTTTCTCAAGTCCTGCTCCCCAGACCTTGTCTCCCCATATCTCTGTGGCCTTGGGAAGCTCACCGAGTAGCTAAGGACTGATACTGCATAAGGTGTTGGTGATGTTGTCTATATATATAAAAGCCTAAGCGACCTGTTCAACTGGGACCAGGTGACTGGCCAGTAGCTATGATGTACCCTGACCACTGGGGGGCAGATGCTCAACGCTGGAGCTACCCCCTGTGGTCAGTACACTCCCACAGCCAACCTCTCAGGTTGGCCAACCTCCTGCGGTTCTCTCCCCCACCCCACAGTTGGCCAGACCCATGGACCCCACCCATCTCTAGTGCATGGGGCCTCTAGTTGAGTAATAAAATACCTTATGTGTGTATGTAATGCATTTTCTGTAAAACTTTAAATGTAATGATTTTTTTAGGCAGGGAGTGGGAGACATCCATTTGTTGTTTCACTTATTTATGTTTTTATTGGTGGAGTCCTGTGTGTGGGGATCGAACCCACAACCTTGGGATATCGGGACCATGCTTCAACCAGCTGAGCTGTGGCCAGGACTGGGATGCATTTGCTCATCAAGGGCTCCCTGAAGCCTCCCACACCCTGAGGCATGAGAAGCCTGCAGGTCAGAGAGGAGATAAACTTGCTCTGATTCCCCGGAGGGACGGTGGCCGGGAAGGGGACACACTGGCTCCTGGGTCACACACAGGTCCTGGGTGTGAGGCTAGGACTGAACCCAGTGGCAGTAGGGAGCCCTGTGGGATTGTCAGCTTAAACCCACCTGGTAGGAACGGGCGTCCATCCTGGGACTGCTGTCCTCTTCTCCCATTGCTCCCCCTGGAAGCTATCCAGGGTGGGCACAAGTAAGAAAAGAACACAGTAACTAATAGGTAATAATACAGGAATAAACTGTCTCACATACTCACAACATAACCCTACTTTTCCCCACCCTGTATGTCACCCTCATCTCAGTACAGGAAGCGGAGCCCTGCAGAGGTGGCGACCCTTGCCCAAGCGCGGGCTGCCTGGCCAGGCCCTGCAGGTCTAGGCCTGCTCTTGGTGCCCAGCACCCACGTGGCAGTGCGGAGAGGCTGGTAGGAAAACGTCACTCATACCTGGCCAAGTGTGACCTTGGGCAGTTTGCTGATTCACTGGGCCTCGGTGTCCCCATCCATGAAATGGGGCTAGTTGCCGATTCACAGGTTTTTGTCAGACTGCGATGGCTCATGCCCAGCTGAGTCCCCGCCTCCTCTAGGGGCCAGGCAACAGCTGGGGGGCAGCTCCCCACTGTGACCTAGTGCCCCCGTCCCTGCCCTGGCCCTGTGTCAGCTAGGCCCGCCCATGCACATCTTCCAGATGGCACCATAAAGCCATCCCCGAACCTGGGCCACCCGCCCGGAAACAAACAGCCCCTCCCAGGAGGCCACACCCCACTGGAGCCCTCACCACCATGTACCCCTTGCAGGCAGGCTGCCTCGTCCAGGGGCCAGGTGTGAGGGACAGCAGTTCAGGATCAGGCTGTGATCTGTCCTTTCTGAGAAGGGGGAGGGAAGCCAACCAGAGACTGAGAAGTGGGCAGAGAGCTGGGAGCATGGGCTTCGTCGGGAGGCCCCGGGGAAGGGCAGCCAGCTGGCCTCTCTTTGGGGATAGGGAGGTGAGGTGGGCAGGAACAGGAAGCCTGAAGAGCTGAGGCACCAGGCCACACAGCAGGGCCCACATCACCTTCTCCTGCCTCCTCGGGAACTCATGCCTTCAGCCCCATACCTCCCACCCTTCTTCTCAGAGGACCCTGCTAAATGGAACTCAGGTCTCAGTTTTCCCATCTGTGCAATGGGAGTGGCAGGGTTGGTGTGGGGCTGGGTAAAGTGCCTCTGTGACAGGCACCTTTCCCAGGAGACCTGTGCCTCAACCCAGACCCTCCCCTTTCAACACCTCGGTCGCCAGGCTTTCTCGAAGACCTTGATCTCCCTAGGGCATGGACAGTCTGTCCTATGCAGTTCCATTCTCAGGTACAGATTGCCTGTCCGCTATTGTTTCCCTTTGTTTTATGTGTTGGGAGGGAGTAGAGGGCAGTAGTTCTAGGGCCAAGCTAACAGGGTTCAAGTCCTCGCTCTGCACTTGCCAGTTGTGCTACCTGGGGGATAGGGTTCTCTGCCTTAGTTTTCTCATCTGTGAAATAGGGTTGTTCATAGCGGTGTCCTCTTCCTTAAACTGTTAATGTGTGTAAAGTGCTGAGAACCACAAGGGTCTGTGCATGGTCTCATTGTTACTCCTGTACTCCTGGGAGGAAGGGACCCCCAGATTGCAGGCTTGTGCTCCACGGAGCACCCCAGGAAGCTTACTGCCGGAGCAAGGCACAAAGCAGAGGGACCAAGATGAATGCGGCCATCGGGAAAGGCCAAACCATGGGAGGGGCATGGCAGCAGCCCAGGACCCCAGCCCAGGGCCGCGGATGGACGCACCACGCCCTGAAATCTCCCTCCCCCGTCTGCTGGACTAGAGGACAAGCCTGCCATGGTCTCCATGGGCCAAGTGCCCGCCCACCCTGAGAGGAGACGCAGGGGATGGAGATCCGGGGCTCTTCATGCTGCCCACTCGCCTACTCTCTGGGGGGCTTTTACCGCCCACGAACCTCCTCTGGGCCTGTTTCCTCGCCTGTAAACTGGAACTGTGTGGAAAGGTGAAGCTGTGCTGATGTGGGGGACAGCGATGGAGAGTAAACTCTGTGAGGGGCAGATGGAGTCTCTCCCCACAGTGAGAGGACAGTGTTCATGTGCTAGGAGGCCCACAGGAGCCTGGTGACAGACTGTAATTCAAACTGGGCTTTCGGAAGGCCTGGCTAAGGGCCAGAGAGGGAGAGGACTTGTGGAGGTTGCACAGCAAGTCGAAAGCAGAGCTCAGGCTAGAGGTGGGTATTGAGACGCCTAGTGCTGTATTGACCCACTCACTGGGAGGGGTGTGAACAGAGGGAGCCCAGCCTCAGCTCCCCTGCTGCCCACCCCTCCTGCCTCGAGCACTCTGGGAGGCCTGGTTAGGCAGGCCTGGCTCCAGTCAGCTCTGCTGCTGCCCAGCTGTGCACAGCTCACCTCTCCCCGGCCCTGCCTCCGTTTACTTCTGAAATGGGGATAAGAACAGAACCCCACCCAAGTTGTTGTGAGGGCCCACGCACCCCACCCCACTCCTGTGTGTGTGTTCCCCTGTGAAGAACGCCGAGCCTAGCATCACCTCAGAAAGCACAGCCTGTGTGCCCTCCCCTCTGCCCACCGTCCAAACCCTAGGGGGCCCCCACTCCTGGCTCCTGCTGCCTCTTCCGTGAGGCTGTTCCAGCCTCTCAGAACCCCAAGACTGCCCTCTCCTGCTTCCGGAGTCCTCCCTGCCCACCCTGCCCTTGGCTGGGCACACAGTGAGGCCAAACAAAGTGGTGGCTGTGGAGTGAGGGAGTGCATGAGCCTGGAAGAGGAGACGGCTTGTGAGTGACACCTGAGACGCTGGGCAGGATCTGCTTCCTGCAGCTGCTGCCAACTGCGTTGCAGGCTGGGCTCAGGGATCCTGGCTTCCCCATGTGACGCAGGAATAGCGTCAGGTGGCAGAGGGGGCAAGGGTCATCGCAGGGGGTGAGGCAGCTCCTGGGAGCCACCAGGCTGCTGGTTCCAGTGAAGGGAGCACACAGCAAGAGGTACGCAAATGTGGAAGGAGGGGCGGGCAGGACAGAACAATCTCCCTGGACGGGCTGACTGTGACTCCTTGTCCAGCCTGGCCATGTGCAGGCAGGATAGTCATGAGCAGAGCTTGGGCTTGGCTCACTTTGTATCCTTGCTGTGTTTTTGTATCCTTGCCCAGCTGTGTGTCCCTGGGCAAGTTAGTAAACCTCTCTGGGCCTATTTTCTCATCTATAAATGAATACACCATAGGGTTATTATGAGAATTAAATGACATTCTGTAGAAAAGACACTTGTTTACAGTGCCAATATCATAGAAAGGATTCTATAATTGCAAATAGTAATATTATTATTATATTTATTAATATAAAGGCACAGAGACCTGGAGAGACTGAATTGAAGCCACACAGCAGGCAGAGCCAAGGATAAACCAAGACTCTTACTTGGTAATTGTGAGAAGAGGCAACACAACCTGGGATTGTGCACCAGGCCTTGGAGCCAGGCTGCCTGGCTCAGATCACAGATCAGCACAGCCACTCACATGCTGTGTGACCTCAGGCAACTTCCTTAACCTCCCTGTGCCTCAGTCTCTTCATCTGTGCAACAGAGATTATAGTAGTGCACCTGCCTCACAGGGCTGCTGGAAGGACTCAGGAGTTTATGTGTGTAAAGCACATGGAAAGTGCCTTGAACCATGGAAAACACGCCATGAGCTCGGTAGTTATAAGGAGCATGAGCAAGCTGCTTCCCTCTCCGGGCCTCCGCCACCCCCTGTGAGATGGATAATTAGACTGCTCTTTCGGCGCCTGCCAGCTCTGAGAGCCATAGCTCTGGGGAGTGGAGGTTCCCGGGGTTCACACGCACCCTCTCCCACAATCTTTGCACCTTGAGGAGGGCACTGCTCCCAGCTGCTGCTCTCCCCTAGCCATGCCCTCCGTTTCCCCTCCTCCAGAATGGCAGCCAAAGGAAGGGGCAGCCTTGGGGGTGAAGGACGTGGGGGACAGAAGCAGGGTTGGGGTCGGGGAGAGGAGGGCTGCCCACTGGTGGCCCAGGGATGGGTAGCTGGGCCAGGCTGCTCGGACCTCCCACTGGGGTGGGATCCTCAGAGACAGGCCTGGCCCTCCATGGGGAGCGAGGACCCTCGGAGAAGCCCCTCTGACTTGGCTGAGCTGGGCAGGCGCTGCCGGAGGTGAAGACAGTAGAGGAGGCGGCGGCGGCCTCGGCTGTGCGACCTCAGTTGGCCCTGTTCTCAGGCAGCCCCTCTGGGGTCACAGACCAGGAGGTGGGAGCTCAGTGTCCTCACCCTTCCCAGGTGGCAGGCCTTTAGCACTTCAGGGGAGGGGCTGCCGCAGGGTGGGGTGGGAATGGCTGGAAACCCCAGATCAGGAAGCAAACCCCAGATCAATCACCGCTCCCCCGGCCCTGCTTTCCCACACGCCTGTGGCCATTGTTGTCCAAGACAATTCTGTTTTTCCTGGGAACCGGTAGGAGAGAGCCCAGCCTGGCACCTCTGACCTCCCCAGGGACATTCCCAGGCCTGCCCCCTCCCACCTCCCAGTCAGTACCCTCAACCCCAACAAATTCCATCCATCCGTCTGTCCCTCGATTCCATGCACAGCTATTGGCTAGGAGCCCAAGGAGGCCAAGCCAGCAGCCTCGTCCCAGGGCCGGGCTCTGGGAGCTGCTGTGTGACACGTGCTGGTCCTGAGAACGGCAGCGCAGGGGGCTGCTTAGAGGAGATGCCACGCGGGTCCCGAAGACGAACACGAGGGCACATAGGAAAGTGGGAGCTAAGCCTTGCCAGCGCACAAGGGCTGAACACAGTCTGTGCCCCAGCGTCTAGGACAGCGGGGCGTGCATCGACGCTCAGGGGGTGTGGGGTGAGCACTGTCGGGAGTGGGCGCCTCCCAGCCGCTCCCAGGGCTGAACCCGCTGGAGCTGAAGCAAAATGGGCGGCAGATGTGAAGAAGCCCATGCGCGCCAGACGTTTTGCTGTGAGGCCGAGGGCGCCTACAGTCCTGCCCACACAATACCCACCGTTCAGACAGGGGCTCTTCACCTGGGGTTCACGGGGCTTCAGGGTCTGTGAGCCCCTGGAATCGTGTGTGGGTGTGCATTCTGAGGTAGGGGGTCCCATAGGGCTTAGCGGATTCTCAAGAGCAACCCCTCCCCACGCGGGGCAAGACCCACAGGTGTGGGAAAGAGGTGCTTCACCCACCATCGCATCAGACGCTGCTGAGAACCTGCAGGACCTCCCATTGGCAGCCTCATGCCCACCCCGCTCCGCGGGCCCTGAGCCCTCACTAACTTGCAGAGAGAATAGGATTTGAACTCCAGGCCCAGGGCTCCTCCCTAGCAGCCCAGGAACCTGACAAAAACGCCTCCCATAGCCCAGCCCCAAGGGGCTGCCACGCAGCCAGCCGTCTGCCAGCAGAAGCTCCCCTCAGCTCCCCTTTCTCACCTGTCTCCTCAGAGCTCCTCTGACAAGAGTCGGGCCCCAGGATCTGCCCATCTCCACACACCAGCAGGCTGCGCTGGCTGTGGCTGCAGCAGCTGCCTCCTCCCTGGCAGGCCAGTCACCGCAGGGCCCTGGCAGTGCCCCAGGCTGGGGGCTGCAGGAATAGCAAAAGGGTCCTGGCTGGGCTCTAATTTCTACTCCACTCAGCTGCCATTGTGCTGTGTGACCTTGGGCACCTCACTGCCCTCTCTGAGCCTCAGGAAAAAGGAAGCTTGTGGACAGGTCGATCTCTAGCCTCCTCTTGGCTCTCCCTTCTGTGTTTGTGACTCCCCCTATCGAGGGAGAGCCGTGGAACCCTTCCAGTCTTGATGCAAATATCTCCTTTGGGGCTGGTTTCTTTGACCCTCGCACACATACTTCCTATCCCACATCCCTGCTTCATTCTTGCCCACTAGAATGTCCTCCCTCTCCCCAGGCTCTCTATCCTACTCATTTGTGCTTGTTTGTTAGGCTCTGCCACTCCATGGGGGGTCGAGGTTGGTCTGTGCTGTTCACTGCTGTGCCCAGTGCCTGGCATGTAGTAGCTGCTCAATAAACATTTGCTGAAGGTGTGACTGAGAGGTCAGGCATGGAACAGGCCTGGGTTTCTGAGGAGAGGGGTTGGAGGCTGCGCTGGGGAGGAAAGTGGGCTGAGAGAAGTCTGCAGGAAGGGATTAGAGAGTTGGGACGGGGGAGGGGGAGACAACTGCAGGCTAATGCAAGGGTGTGGGGTGCGGGCAGGGAGGGGGAGCACCTGGGCAGAGCCACGCACAGGTCTGTGTGAGAGGAGGGGCCCTTCAGTGTCCCAGGGCCACACGCAACCCCGTGGCCTCTTCTGGGCAGAGGCCGGGCGGAAGGCCACCTTGCATAGCTGGACACAAAGGCACAACAACCTCCCTCAGCCCTCGCCCCCTGATAAGGCGGGTAGATCTCAAAGGGGCTAATGGGGAAGGGGTGGGCAGGGCTGCTGATAGCAGGGCCGGGCAGCTGCCAGCAGCTCCCCCTTCCCAGCACCAGGCCCAGCCCCCCGCAGGCAGAACAGGTTCTGATTGTGCTCTTATCTGGGCCTGTGGCTTTGGAAGGCCCTGCTGGCTCTGCTGATGGGAGGCAGCACGGGCTGGGCTCGCGTGGGCAGTGACGCAGCCTCCACCTCCGCCCCCCGCGACGGCGAGGCAGGGGCGCACCTGGCGCGCAGGAGCGGGCAGCGATGAGGCCTCGCCCAGAGCAGGAGGAGTCCCTGCCCAGACTCAGAGCAGGGCTTTGCTTCAGGTCCCAGTTCCGTGGCCAGGAGCTCCTCCTGCCTCAGTTTCCTCACTGGATTACGTAGGGACGCTGAGAATGGGGGTGCTACCGCAAAAGGCTATTCCTCTCTGTGAAGTCAGCAGCACGGCACGTGGCAACCTGAGAGCACCAGCTGAGTGAGGTGCTTGGCAGGGAGCACTCGGAAAGGAGAGCACAGCCTCCAGGCCCCATAGTCTGCCTCCACTGCCCCCGCCTTGTCCCCTCCCCGCCTCTCTGCTCCAGCTCACCTGCCTCCTCACAGCCTCTCAAGTCCCCACACCAGGCAGCAGCCGCCTCAGGGCCTTTGCTTGAGCTCTGCCTCTAGGGGGGTGGGAGGGGTTGAGAGGGGGGGGCTCACAACTAAATGCAGGCCTCATGCCTCCGCCTTCATGCTTCTGCTCAAACCCCACCTTCCCCAGGAGATGCTGCTCCCCACACCCCACCCAGCACTCCCGAATATAAATCCATCGAGGCTCACTGCCGCATTCCCGTGACCCAGGCCTGCAGCGCAGATTTGCGGGGTGAATGGATTCCCCAGGCAGAGGCAGGCAGGGACAGCCTGCTCCACCATCGCAGGCCCAGGTGGGTCAGGGAGGGTGCTGCGTGTGTGCTGTCTGCCCTCAGGACAAGCCCTGAGCCCAGGCATGGAGCCTAACCCGGCAGGAGCCTGCCTGGCTCAGTGCACAGGGGAACTCGGGGACCCTGAGGGCTGCGTTGGGGCCCTGGGTGAGGCCTCCTCAGATGGCATCCCAGGTTGAATCAGCATTGAGGGTTGATGGATGAAGCTCCTGGCAAGGGATGGGGGATACAGTTGGGCCTCAGACACAGGACAGACAGGCTCATCTGCTTAGCTACCCTCTTGTGGAGTGGGGTACCTGGGGGAAGCAGGAGGTGACGGCGAGGATGCCCAGGGCCTGGGACGCCTTTGGCATCTCCTACCTGCCAGTTTTCCCCATTTTGCATACAGTAGGTGTTCACGAAGCAGTAAGCCCACAGATGCCTGGCCTTGGGAGGGACCTGGGAGTCGTCTGTGCCCTCTGAGGCCACCAGGCTGTGAACTACTCAGGACAGAGTGTGCCTGGCACCCCGCCCCCCATGCTAGTGCAGGCCTGGCACAGAGCAGGTGCTCAAGCCGAGCATGCTGGCCTGAGCAGAGCCATGTGGCATGGCCCATGGGGCCCAGGGGCACATCCAGTTTATGGAGATGCCTTGTTGGGTGGCCCTGAGGACACAGCCCCACCCCATAGGCTATTCCTCATCCCCGTGTCCACCATGCAGCTGTAGCCGGGTGTCCTGAACAGAGGACTTCCACGGACTCCCCTGAATCCTGCCCTGCACCTTCTGGTCTTGACTTTGGGGAAGTTCAGGAACCTTGTTGCTCGCCTGAGCTGAGAAGGCCCACTAGCCCCTCGAGTGCTGGGCTGGTAGAGTTAGCCCAGACAGCTCCTGCCGCAAAAGCCCTGCTGAGTGCCCTCGGGTCTGCCCTAGCCTCTCTGGTCTCAGGGTCTCCGCTGGATCCTGAGGGCTGGATGGTCTCTGGGTCCCACAAACCAAGCTCCCTGCCCACCCCGCCACACGGTCCCATCTGGGTTACCAGCCCGCCCCTCGGCAGGGGAGCCCTCCCCTCTGCCCTGCAGCTCCCACCTTCCCCAGCTGGGGCCTGGGTTGGGGCAGCCCACCCCTCTGTGCCTGGTGTGTGTCCCAGCCTTGTCCCTGCAGTGCACTCCGGGCTGCGGGTCCTGAGGGCGGGGACGCGGGGGCAGAAAAAAGGCTGGGACTAACGGACAAGACAGACTGCCCTTTCCAAAGTGCATGCACTTCCCTTGTCGAATGTCATTCACTCATCACGACCCCCTGTGCACAAGGTCAGCAGGGATCAAATGTCCATTTCAAGAGGGGCCTGAGACTCGCTGGTCATCACACCGCTAGTGAGCGGCAGCTCTGAGCCTGCGCTCTGCGCCCTGCGCCCTGCCTCCCACCCAGCTCTCTGCTCTCTGCTCTGAGGGGCTGGTGGCCAGAGGACCCAGGTCAGGAGGGAAGCTCAGGTCAGCTGTATTGGGTCTGATGCTGCCGGCTGCTCCAGGGTTTCTGCCCTTAAGTTAGAATCTTGGGAAGAAGAGAAAGGCTGGAAAGTGGAGCTCACAGAATGGGACGTGGAGGTCTGCAAGGGCTGCGCCATGGGAGCGACTGAGGAGAGAGCTCGTGGGAGAGGGCCTGAGGGGCCGCGTCTCACTCCCAAGGAGGAGAAACTCAATTCAGACTCATTTCAACACCAGGAAAAGGGAGTGACCGGCTCACCCAGGAGGCCCTTCCCTGGGCTGTCCCAGCAGACTCCCCGGGGTGGCAGCCCCGGCTCACTCGGAAGGCTCAGACCCCCACAAGAGAGACATGCTGTCTCAGTAGTCGGGAGGAAGTTCCAGGATGGAGTCACCAGGGCCGATGTGGTGCTGTGCCAGACCCCAGAGCTGGGGAGGGCAGGCGTGGGCAGGCATCGCCCATGCAGGTGGGTGAGGTCTGGCTTGGGGGAGAGCAGCAGGGGCACATTTCACCCCGTGGGCACTGGCCGGAGGAAGGTGGACAGATCAGCCTTCGAGAGCTGTGGGCAGGAAGCAGGGACCTGGGACCTGACCCGAGGGGCAGGGTATGGTGATGGGGGTCCCAGCACCCATGGGTGATGGAGGGAGCTGGAGATTTGAGTTTGAACCTACTTCCTAGCTATTGGCCTTGGACAAGTAATTTTTCCTTCAGCGTTGGTCTGTTTCATTATCCGACTGGAAAACTAGACTCTGCCCGTCCAAGGGGGATGAGGGGACCTAATCCTCCCGGTCTCTGGCTCCAGCCCCACCCTGGCATTCTTCCTGGCATTCTTCCTCTTCGCTCGGCCAAGCAGCCACCCCGGATGGGGAGCGCAGGGAGAAGCCCATAGCTTTGGGGAGTCCAGTCGGCGATGGAGCAGGGAGGGTAGGTCAAGGGGGACACGACACCACTCTCCTCTCACTTGGGCAAGACATTTTAAACATTCAGGCCTCCATGTCTTCACCTGAAAAATGGGCATAATAATATCTGCCTGGAGGGGTTGCTATGGGACTGGGATGATGCATGCCAAACACATGGCATGTGGCTGGGTGTGAGCAAGGCCCTGGCACAGGGCGTCTGGGTTCGCGGAGCCCTTTCGCCCGCAGTATCTCACTCCTCACAACGGCTCTGAGCATTCCCCAGTGTCAGATCTTGGCCAAAGTCATGAAGCTGGAAGTGACAGAACCAAGACGTATATTTGATCAAATCTCAAGCTGGTGCCGCCTGCTGGGTGTATGTTGAGAGGGTGTATGTCGCCCAGGGTCCCCTCCTGGATTAATGGGGGCTCCTTTCGGGCCTCCCTTCCCCTGAGCCCAGCAGAGTCGCCCCAGGCAGGCACCAAACCTGCCTGGGTCCCACCACTGCCATGCACCCCAAACAGTCACTGAGCACCTGGGTCGGGTGTGCCCCGGCCGAGCAGACGCCGAGTCCTCTGCTCGCTCCCTCGTGGACTTCCAGCATCCAGAACACCCTTTCCCCCTATTCCAGATGTGGCCGATGGGATCGCTGCCCACACTCAGCACAGCTTAGCCTCGTCTGTCCATTCAGGCCCACCCTTCCCTGAAGCCAGGATAAGGCTGTAGCAGCACTCAGGGTCCCCAAGGTCTGAGTCTTCCATGGTATGAGCAGGCCCCTTCACATTGCCGCTCAGAAGTGAGGTGTTTCCTCCGGCTGCAAGAGCATTCTGTCTTCATCTGTCTGTCCATCCTCTGGTCTGTCTCAGCGAGGATCAGGCTTGTTTTGTAATGAAAGATCCCACTTAACAAAATCTAAAGGTCTGTCACTCATGAAAATCCCGAGGCAGGCAGTCCAAAGCTGGTATGAAGGTTTCATGCAGTCACCAGAGACCAAGTCTCCTTCAAACTCGCCGCTCCACCATCTAGTCCTCATGGTCCAATATGGCAGCCAGAATTCCGGCCATCATAGCTGCATTCCAGGCAGCAAGATGAAGGAAGGATAACGAAAAAGGGCCCAATGGTACACGCTGGTTTACTTGTAAGAAAGATTCCTAGAGCCCTAGCCAATTTGGCTCAGTGGATTACAGCGTCAGCCTGCAGGCCGCAGGGTCCCGGGTTTGATTCCGGGCAAAGGCATGTACCTCAGTTGCAGGCTCCTCCCCAGCCCGGGCCCTGGTCAGGGCTCATGCAGGAGGTAACCAATCGATGTGTCTCTCTCACATCAATGTTTCTGCCTTTCCCTCTCTCTTCCACTCTCCCTAAAATCGATGGGAAAATATCCTCAGAGGAGGATTAAAAAAAAAAAAGAACCTAAAAAAGGAAGATTCCTAGAAATGGACACATGACACTTACTTGATGACAGTCACATCTAGCTGCAAGGGAGTCTGGGATAGTCTTAATCCCCAGCTGAAAATGAGGGGCTTGTTACAGAGGAAAGATAAGAATGTACATTGGGGGAAACTATCTCTGACACATGATCCATTCAATAAACATTTATTGGGAAGTCCTTGTCCTTACCCATGTTAGAGTATTTAGACTATGATGAATGTCAGAGCATCTCCTGAGCACTGAACGTGCCTGGCACATAGTAAGTGTTTACTGAGCACCGCATCAGAGTGCAGTGTAAACCCATGCTTCTGTGAGAGTGGAGAGCAGGGCTGCCTGCCCATCAGGAGGTCCTGCCTGGGAAAGTGGGGTCTTTCTTCCTGCTGACCCTGGGAGCTGGCGTGGGCACTGTAGCCCCTTTAGAATTTGTATCACCTCCTCCATCCCATCCTACCCAACCTTCTCCGGAATGACTCTGCTACCTCATCCTCACCAAGGTGCTGGTGACTATAGCCGCCAGGCACAGTCTCTCCAGGGTGAAAAGTGAAGCCACAGGTCGGAGAATTATGGCATCAGGTAGGGTGAGGGCTGGTTCTGAAGACCTTGGAATCTTCCTGAAGCCCTAGCATACTCACATGTGGACAGTCACACAATTTCTTTTGAAATAGAAAATAACACCAAAATGCCCTCATCTGACAGAATGGGGGTGGCCGGTGCCCTGTGGCCTTCCAAAGTATTCCAGAGGAAGAGGAGCCACGCCCTGCCCTGCGGAGACATCCTCAGCTCACCTGGCAGGAAGAGGAGGAAGCTGGGAGCTCGACTGGATGGCCCTCCTTGGACTCATGAAGGGGCCCGGGCGGTGGGTGCCTGGACGTGGGGGTGTATGCAGCCTCCCTCCTTGCCTCCACCCTGCAGGGCTGTGGGAGAGCAAGCTTGGGAAAGCTAGCTACCAGCCCCTTCTGGTACCACTGTGTGCCGGGCCTGTGCCCAGGGGCACGGGAGCACTGTTCCCCTGCAAGGCGGGTGGCCCATGAGCCTCAGGTCCCTTTCCTCAGGGTTCTCTGACACTTCCTCCTCCAGGAAGCCCTCCCTGACTTCCCTTGCCTCTGGGCTTCCACAGCCTTCCACTGAGGTTCTGAATTTCCCCTGCTGCTTGCTTGTCTGTTCCCCACCCTCGACTGGTCCCTTTCAGTGCTCCCTCTTGATATATACCCTGTGCCTTGCACACAGTATGAGTTCAGTAGCTTATGCATAAACTAATGAACAAATGTAAGTGAGTGTGTGAATGAATGAATGAGTGAGTTCCCTGGCTGCCAGGGTATAGGTTCCCCCGGTGAGGAGAGGAAGGCCTGCAAGGGTTAACCGGGAGCCCGCCTGTGGTCTGAGGTAAGCAGGGAGTGTATTTGTTCAGGTAAATAAGGAAGGATTACTTATAATGGGAAATCAGGCCCGGCCAACTCTTCATCCCACGGCAGCCTGACTTCCTCCCAGCACATTCCTGCACTCCAGCTGCGTCCACACTGCCCCGGAGACCCAGACCCAGTGCCCAGAGCCTGCAGAGGCCCCCAGTAAGCCCTCCCGCTGGATCTTGCCACGGTGCCAGCAGGTGGCCTTGGGCTGGGAGCTGGGGGCTCTCTACAGGGCACACAACCCTGAGACCTCAGAGGGCTACCCTTTGAGGGTGGCCAGGTCGCCAGCGGCCCACCTGAGTGTCACCTCTGTCCCCAGCCTTGCTGGCCCCTGGTCCCACGGGCTCCCCAGATGCCTGGCTGAGACGCAGCAGTGGCCTGAGCTGCCCCCGCCTCCTCCTGGCCCCGGGGGTTGCCGACTTGGGCGCCAGGCAGCTAACGGGTAAGTCCAGGGGGGAGGTACTGAGTGCCCTGTACAAGCTTTAATCTGCCAGCGGCGGGGATGGGGTGACTGAGAGGACTTGGAGGTGCACTTTGCAAGCTCAGAAGGGACCTTCCAGGCACCAGTGACCCTGCAACCTGGGTCCTTCACCCTCAGAAGCCCCTGTCTCTCTGCATGCTGCCCGGTCTGCCTCCCTGGGCCGACTCCAGTGCCTTGGGGAGTCCCTTGGCCTGGCGAGGCCTGGGGGCCCCGTGTCTGTGATGGCCCCATCCGGGCTCTACATTGAGTCCACCTGCTGGCCTGCAGGTGGCTGCTCTGTAGATGCAGAGATTCGGCCCTGAGACCATTCTGCTTGGCCAGGGGAACTCAACAGCCTTCCTGCTGCTGCCGGGGCTGCTGGAGTCTGGAGGCTCAGGGGCAGGGTCCAGGTTGGAGCAGCGGGACAAGCCGAGAGCCCAGGGCCCATCAGGGCAGTGGTGGGCACGGGAACCAGGTGGTTGGGAGCTGCAGAGCAAACCAGCTGTCTGCCTGGGCACCCAGAGGAGCAGAGGCCCCTGGTCCAGGCTGGGCACAGTAGGAGAGAAACGGGTCCAAGAAGAGGTTCATGAAGATTTGCAGATTCCTTCTGTGGGAAGACAGGGAAGTAGATGGCAAAGGTGATGGGTGGAAAGCTGAAGGGTCTGGAGGTCTGAGGACCCCCCTGAGGTCAGAAAAGGTGTGTGCATCTGTGTGTATATATGTGAGTGTGTACGTGCATATGTGAGAATGTATGTGTGTATATATGCATGTGTGTTGAGTGTGTGCGTGTATGTGTCTTACACACGTGTGTATATATGCACTCACATGCATATTGCGTGTGAATGTACACACGTGTGTGCATGTATATGGTGTGTGTGGGTGTGCATGTGTGTGCAGGTGTGTGTGCATGAACGTGTGTCCATCTGTCATGTTAGGGAGTGGGCAGTCCTACCAAGCTAGCTCTGGATTTCTCACTGCACCCCGCCAGCTGGGCACACCCAGGTCATAAGCCTCAAGTGTCTGTCCCTCTGTGGAGGTCATGGCCTTTCTTTTCCTCCTTGGCCAGGGCTAGGCCTTTGCCTCATTTCCTGCCCCCACCTTCCCAATAAACAGCTTCACAGCACCCCCAATAAAGCAGCATCTCCCAGCACCAGCTGCTCAGCTGAGTAACAAAGCAAACAGGCGCTGGGCAGCCCAGCTCTGAGGTGGCAGCAGGGATGAGCAGGAGGTGACCCACCGATAGGGAGACCCAGACCACAGTCAAAGCCAGTGAGGACCATCCTGCCTGCCTCCTGGCCCCCTGGAGGAGGAGCGAGAGCCAGGGACTCCAAACTTGGAGTCTCACCACCCCAAATTCACAGAACTTTGGGGAGAGGATACATCTTCAGGTTGGGGTGTGGAGGAGGTGATCACTCACACAATAGGGGACCACCCTCCCCTCTGAGAGCCCAGCAGTGAATGGACAAGTGACCCCTCTGCTCCAGGCAGAGGCGGGACCAGAGCTGAAAACTCAGTCCTACCAGACGTGCCCACCATGTCAGCGTCCTAACACACTTTGGCCGGCCCCACAGACCCTGAGCAGATGAGCTGCTCTGTCAACCAGGCCCGAGGGAATGGGGCACCCAGGAGGGGCTCAATCAAGGCTCAGAAATGGTGACCCAGGCAGCAGGGAGAAGGGTTTGGGAGAGCCCACTGTTCCCACCGAGGTCGTTGCAGACAAACAGTTAATAACTGAGGCAATTAGAGCGCAGGTTTGTGCTACAGGGCATGGTGCAGCGTCAGGGCAACCTGGGAGGTCAGTTCAGGCTGACCTGGGGACAGAGACCCTCCGGGGAGGGCGAGAAGGAACGGGAGGCCCACGTGTGTGACTTGGGCAAGTCACTTTTCCTCCTGCACTCACCTGTGTCAGGTGGCTTCATCTGTTCAGGAGGGCTTCATGGAGGAGACAACCTGGAGCGGGTTTTGAAGGCTGTGTAGGAGTTGGTGGAGCAGGCTGACTGACTGGATCTGCCAACTTTGCAAATTTGTGTGCCTCCCAGCCTTGTGGCCTAAGCTGAGGTCAGAGGGGTGGGGGCTCTGGCCCCTCCTAGAGGTCAGGGAGGAGTGGTTGAAGCTAACAGCTGTCCTAGACTAGGCTGGAGAGCAAGAGGACCTCGGGGCAAGGCTCCCTCACTACCATCCTCAACTCTCCCCCAGACTCCTCCCTCAGCCCTGCCCCTCCACCGTCATCACCTGCTTCTTCCTTTGTTCTCCTCATTCTGTACCCCATTACCTTTCCCTTCCCTTTCTCTCTTTTTCTAAAATTGATTTTAGAGAGAGGATAGGAGAGAGAGAACCATTGACGTGAGAGAGAAATATCCATCGGTTGCCTTCCATATACGACCCAACTGGGGATCAAACCTGAGACCTAGGCAGGTGCCCTGACAGGGAATCGAACCTGCAACCTTTTGGTATATGGGACAACGCTCCAACCTACTGAACCACCCAGCCAGGGCACCTTTCTCTTCCCTCTTCTCCAGTCTCATTCCCTCACCTGCTTCCAGGTGCCACCTTCATGTATGCTCAGCCCATCATAATTCGCAAGGAATTTCCATCCACCCGCTCCCTCAATCTTCACCACCCCTTTCAGACATGCTCCTGATGGCCCATTTTACAGATGGGACAACTGAGTCTCAGAGGAAGCCAAGCCACTTCCCTAGTTCCAGAGCTAGGAAGTTGAGGCTCAAACCTGGTCTGGGGCCCTCCCCTACCCCGTCCCATTCCACGCCCCACCCTATGCCCCCAGCCTAGCAAGTGGCCTGTCAGGTGGAACAACTCTTCCCAAAGCAAACTTTGCACAAGCGAGTTGCCCTGGGCTCTTGCTGACATTTAATGCCTGGCTCCTTCCCCTGCCTCGTTTGCATGTTCCCAGCCCAGGACATGCCCTGCCAGGTTCTCCCCTCTTCCCTCCACAGAGGGGAGGGTGAGCGCCCTTCTCCCTCGCCCACTCCTCCCAGGTGGAGCCTAGAGTGACCCTGCTGGTGGCTGGAAGGACCCCCACCAGGACCAGAGAAAGGGCGCCACCAGAGCGGAGGAGCCCCTTCCTTCTCCCTGCAGCTCTGGGATTGAGGAGAGACATCTGGGGTGGCTGCCTAATAACCCCTTAGGAACCCCCTACCCCGTTTAAACCTTTTTAAAGCGATTTCTGTTCTCAGTCCCTCAGGACAGCCCATTCTGGACTTTTATCATTTTCTGAATGTTGGCGTACCTTCACTTCACCTAAACCCCCTTTCCAAGCCCAAGGTGTTGGGCTCAGGGCACATCGCCCCTCCGCCCTGTCAGGACCCTGGAGCTGGTGGGACCGTCTCCTTCCAGCCTGTGGGCCTGCAGGAGCCACGGAGGGTGAGCACCAGGTGCGGGGGGCCAGTGGGCACCCTCCTGGGAGACTGAAGCATCTGCTCACATCACTGCTCTGCCTTGTCAGGTCAATCCCAGGACACAGTGTCCAGGAGAGTCCCCGTTTCCCGCCGGGGCCGAGGGTCAATGAAAGTGCCACAGGCAGAGGCCGCTGAAATCCTGTGTCCTCAGCAGAGGCCGCTGCCCGGGGAGTGGGGACCTGATGCTCAAACCCACAAAGCCCCATGAGGTAGCAAGTGTTGTGGGGGGCGGGTGGACAAGGTGCAGGAGGCACAGGGGCTGTGGAAGGAGGCTGTGGAGACCATGCCCAGAAGCAGAGCTGCAGCCTCTGTGTGGTGATTAACGGTGGGGACATGCCACCAGGGGGCCGGGCCTGGCAGCAGGGGGGCCAGGAGCTCGCCCAGGCCTGAACCCGGGAGGTGTTCACACACCGTGTGCGCTCAAGCAGAGCCGAGTGAGGACGGGATTTGCAGTTTCTGGAAGCTGAATGCGTGGCAGGATTTGTACTTGACATGAGGCAAATTGAGAGACTGGCCTGACCTCAACCTCTCGCGCTGCCTGGCCTGGGCTTGTCTGGGCTGGGCATCTGTGCCCACTGAGGCGTTGGGGAGGGGATGCCCTGGGCAGGGGGCGGGCCCGAGGGCAATGCCCATGCAAGAGGCAAGGGCCGCTGGGCGGGTGCCCTGCCAGCTCAGAAGGGTGAGCCACCTCTTCCAGAGGCTCTGGACCCCGACTCCAGAGAACAGGTGCAGGGGACCCAGCCCCCCGAAAAAGAGGGTGGGACTCAGTGCCCAAGGCTATATGCCCGGAGCAGTCACACAGGATTACGTCGCGAGGGCCCAGTGGAGGACCCCTCACCTTGACCCGGAGGGGCTGGACGCTGTCAGGCGCAGCAGGAGCTGAAGGGAGACAGAGCTGATGGAATTGTGCCTGCGGCTCCTGGCTGCCCGTGGGACGCGGGAACAATGGTAGAGGCCAGATTCCCTTGACATTCCCTCACCCTGCTGTTTCCTGTGCCCATCTCCCACGTCTCCCCACACCCCAGCTCCCGGGCCCTCTGGCTGGCTCCTCAGGTTAAACGGAGAGCAGAGCCCCTGAGCAAGGAGGCCAGTGGCTGGACCAGTCAGGAACCGAGGAGGTGGTGATAGCCACAGGGTCTAACCTAAGCTGAGCCCATGACAGGCGAGTCCTCCCTTCTCTCGCCTCGGAGACTCCGGTGGCAGCAGGTGCTTGGGGATGGCAGCAGCAGGGAGCTTGGGAGAGGGCTGCCTGCAGGTGGCCACCCGGGGCCCTTGCCTGGGTACAGGTGACCTGTCCACTGGAGAGAGGCCAGCATTCGGGGCCATGGAAGGTGGTCAGGGAGGAGGGGCTGAGGGCTTCTCTTGAGCCCAGGTAGTCTGAAGAGCAGTGTCCAAGGGCCAGGGAGCTGTAGGGGCCGGGGAGGTGCGGCAGGGTGAGCAGGGGTGTCGGGAGGAGGGGCAGTGTGGGCAGAGGCAGAGGCAGCTTCAGCACTGACCAGGCACCTCTCTGCCGGGCAGGCTGGGCTTCTCTCCAAGGTGCTGACGGTGCATGGCTCCTGGCCAGGCCCCGTCACCCCGCAGCCCCCTGACTCTGACTCATTAACGGAGGCCCGTGGGTGCAGAGAGGGAGGGCTGACAGCCAGGGCCGGGGACCCCAGCAGGTAAGCCGGTTGAAGGTCTGCTCCAGTGGAAGTGAGGCCGACTCGGAGCTGAGTGGGGCTCTGTCACCTGGCCCCACCCACTGCCCCTCAGTGCCTTTCTCACTGGGCTCTGCAGCCAGGGTCCTGGGCTCTGGGCAGACTGAGGTTGGGTCTCAGCCTTGAGGTGGGGACTCTGGCACATTAACCCCTCACAATCCTCCTGGAGTAAAGATCGAGGAGTCCAGGACAGCCCAGACCTTGGTGCAGACGCCCTGGTAACACCGCTTCCCTGAGGCTGTTTTTAGAGAACTCAGGGGATCCTTTTTGATACCAGGAGGGGGTGGGAGTGAGAATCTGGCCGCATCCCTGGCCCCGGGGGAGAGAGCAGGCCCAGGGTGGCAGGAACAGCTGCTGTAAACCTGTGACTTTGGGACCCTGGCCTTCTTCCCTGATCTGTCTTCCTGGGGGAGTAGGAGGTGCTGAGAAGGGCCTGTGGGAGGCTAATCCCTTTGGCCACTGCCCCCGGGCCTGTCCCTGTCCCTGGGCCTTGGCCTCTACCAGCTGTTACCAAAGTTTCTTTGTCTGGAGTCGGAGCCAAAGCCTCTGGGACAGTTGGAGCCAGGACACCCTGATCCTTAATCCAGAACAGATCCACGCAAGGTTTGGGGACTGCATCGCTCAGGAGGCGGGCAGCCCTGGGCCCAGCCAGCAGAGGCTGCCAGGAGGGTGGGGTCTGCTGTCCAGGGACCTGGACCTGATAAACATCGGGCTTCTCCCAGCACAGAGGCCTGGGAAGCTGTGGCCTGAGTCTCAGTAGGCCTCTAGTCTGGCCCTAGCTCAGCCGTGTGGCTATGGGCACATCTCTGCCACTCGCTGAGCTTCATTTTTCTCAGTAACACGTGTCCTCATGGGCGACAGTCCCTTGTGAGTGTGATTAGAGCTGAATTGCATGGCACAGATGGGGAACGCTGGGAAGTCAGACAAGGGAGCTATTTGGGAGGGCTTTGGGCTGAGCTGTGATGAGAAGGAAGGGGCAGCTTGGGCAGCGGGACAACAACACAAGAGGAAAGAGCCAGGTCTTGCCCACAGCACAGGGGACCTGGATGTGTCCATTGACCCCTGGTCTGAGCCAGACCCGGCACAACCAGCAAATGAACCCCTTCCCCACTCCGGCTTTGTTGTCCCTCCTATAACACAGTCACATGATATAGGGTCCCTTCCCGCTCTGATCATCTGGCCTGGGGAGTAGGTGGGCTCAGAAGTGGGCGCCAGCCATGGGATCAGGCAGGACAGGCAGTGGGAACCATGGGCGGTTCTTGAGGCAGGGGTGCCTGGTGAAAGGGTGATAGAGAGAGAGGAGCTTAACCGTGGGGTGGAATGAGAACTCAGGAGGTGGGAATGGACTCTGGAGGATCGAGGGGTCCGGCCACAGCAGAGCCTCGGAGGGCCCGTGCACAGCGAGCAGAGCCCCCGTGGCCAGCGGGCACCTCGGGCAGCCACATGGCCTCCCTGAGCCTCACTGTCAGCGTCTAGAAAACGAGGCTGTCCCGTCGACATCAGCCAGGCTGTGGGTGGTAAAGGGGGGAACATGCACGAACGCTGTGAGTGTAGGGTGCTCAGTGCAGTTCTCTTCCCACTGAGTCCGGCCCCGGTGCCCGGGGGAGAGGCCAGAATTGCAGGCTGGTACACCCGCTCCTGGCCCCCTGACCAGTAAAGCAAGGTGCCCCCAGACCTGGGCCCCTGGGGTCTCACCTCGAGGGCACGGCCTTTCTTCCTGCTGCACAGCTGATCGTGCGTACACCTGCGCCCCGTGTGTCCCTTGCTTTCACGGTTTCTTTTTTTTGTTTGCTTGTTTAAATATATATTTTATTGATTTTTTTTTACAGAGAGGAAGGGAGAGAGAGAGGGAGAGAGAGTTAGAAACATCGATCAGCTGCCTCCTGCACCCTCCCCACCGGGGATGTGCCCGCAACCAAGGCACATGCCCCTGACCGGAACCGAACCTGGGACCCTTCAGTCCGCAGACCGACGCTCTATCCACTGAGCCAAACCGGTCAGGGCTGCTTTCACGGTTTCTTAGTAGCAAGTATGTTCTCTAGGGAGGTGGCACTGGGACGCAGCTCCGGCCGCAAGCAGGCTCCTGGGCGCAGGGGCAAGACGATGGGGAGCTAGTCTGGGGTGCGGGGGAGGCAGGAACTCTGCTGGCAAAGGACCCTGGGCCAGGAGTCGGGAGACCCAGGTGCAAGTCACTTGGCGGCACTGGACTTCCGCATCCACAAGTGGGACCGAGAAGGAGGCCCTGCTGCCTCTCTCCCGGGAGGACGGGGACGATGCGAGAGCCACACAGCTCCCTTGACAGACGTGTCAGGAACGTGTCATCACATCCCCGCCTGGCAAACACTGCCACCTGCCCTGCCCATTCATCCTCACTGACCCCTCGTGCCACTGGGCCCTGAAGTATAGCAGCGGCCTCCCATCCTACCTGCGGCCGAGGCCAAGCAAACATGGGCCACGAGGGCGGCAAGGGCTCCTGTTTCTTGGAAAAGCTTCCGGCTCCCTGGCACGTGGCCCAGGGTGTTGGCAGAAACTGTCCTAACGTGGCAGGCATGGGCGTTCTGGGGACGTGGATGGGGCCGGAGGCAGGCAAGGGGTGATGGGGCAGGGGTGGGGGAGCTGAGGAAGGCTCTCCAGGGGTGGGTCGCCTAGGGGCAGGGCGTGGGCACAGGCCGGGGTGGGGACCCGGGGCCGAGAGGGCTGTGGGTGCTGCCTGGGCAAATAGTGTAAGCCCACAGCACACAGACGTGTTTGCACAGAAGGACTGGAACGATCCAGGCCTGCCCTCTGTCCCCCTCCCCGCGCCTTCCCTTCCTTGTCACTTAGAGGAGCCCTTGAAAGGGAGCGTGGAAGTCACAGGGAACTCCCTCTCTCTTGCTGGCATTCTCTCCACCCCATCAATGGCAGGGCTGCCAAGGGAGGCTGGGAAGGCTGGGCACAGGACGGGATGGAGAGCCGCTGTCCTCTGGCTGCACTCACCCGGCCACGCTCCCCAGAGGAAAGGGCACGTCTGCTCGCTGAGCGCGGATGTGGAGTGGGCTGGCTGCGGCCCTAGGGAAGCCAGAGTAGTTCCCAAATGGGGTTCCTTTGCTTCCCACCGGCGGAGCAGGTCAGTCCCGCGGGCCCTGGAGATGGGCCAGGGAGTCCCCGCACTGCGCAGGGCACATCAATCCTGCCTGCACGGCAGCCACCAGCCCCCCTTCGCGTCAGGATCCCGCACGGGCCGTGGACGGCACTGCTCCCCCTGCCCCGTTCTGGATCTGAGATGGGCCTGAGGACTCGCCTTCCCAACCAGTTCTCAGCGGCAGACCTGAGCTGTTGGCAGGTGTCCGTCCCCCGCCCCCCGCCCCAGAGCCTCTGCTTTCTGGGGGCAGTGCCCGGAGGGCGCGGATCCTGGCAGGCCCCATGCTCCTTCCTCCCCTCTGGGCAGCGCCCTGTATCTGAGGAGCGTGCGTTTGTTGGTGACCTTCCACCACCGCTGGGGTTTCTTCTTCTCTTACTATTTTAATCTTCAGTCTTGGGCCAGCACATCACGAAAATGTCCCAGAAACCCCAGTTTGGTGTCTGCCCCCGTCTCCAGTGCCCTGGTCACCCAAACCGCACACTCCAGTCGGGGGCTCAGAGGACAGGGCTTGGGCACCGCAGAGCCTGGTGACTGACGGGGCGGGGCTCCAGCTGCTGCCCCTGGGGGGCCCTAAGGCTGCACAGAGGAATGGGCCTTCCCACCAGCCCCGCTGCCCCAGGAAAGTGGGCCTGCAGGCCAGCACTGGGCACCACCTCAGGGTCTGGGAGTGGAGAGAGGCCTGGGGTAACACCTTTCAGGGGAGGGCCAGGTGGGGTGGGTGCCACCCTGAGCAGGGGGCCAAGCACACCTGTGTGTTACTCACTGAGCACCTCATCCGGGAGCTTATTCACACACACCCCACAAAAGGCCCTGTGGGAAGGGGAGGGGGCTGCCTGCCCCCTGTGAGGGACTCTAATCCCACCACACCCCTCCTCGCTCCTCTCTTCCTGCACTGGGCGGATGAAGATGATGGTGACCCTCTCCCTTCCCAACTTCCTTCAAGAGCAGAATAAAAGAAAACACGCTTTGCTAGAGCAGGAAAGATCTAGGTCAGCTCTCAGGAGGAGCTGCCTCCACAGGACAGTGGGCCGGAGGGGAAACAGAAGGCTAGACATTAAAGGTTCCTTGTCTGGGCCTCAGTTTGCTCATCTGGCAAATGGGATTAATCATGCCTTCCACTGTGAGGCCTGAAGGAGGTCAAGAAGCAGAAGGCAGTTTTCAGCAAACCACACTCATAAAGACTTGCACTGTCTGCAGCCTGGCTCCTTGGGAGTGGGGGGGCCGCCCCGTCCAATCCTGCCTCAGCTCCCCCCTCACTGTCTTTCCCAGCCCCGTCCTAGCTGCCCAGTGGCCCGAAAACCAACTCTCTCCCAGGCTCAGCCACTGCCCGTTGGGCCCCCCATCCCTGTGCCCAGCTTAGCGGCCCCATTGGGGTGGGGACACAGCCGGACCTAACTCCTTCTCTTATTTCTGTAGACACAGCCGCTGGCCCGAGTGGCAGCGGCATGGGCAGCGCCAGCCCCAGCCTGAGCAGCCTGCCCCCCAGCCGCCTCCTTCTGTCCCCCAACACTGTGCTGCGAACGGGCCCCGAGAAGGTGACCGCCGGGGTGGTGGGGCCCGACAGACGGGACTGGAGCCCCAGCCCGCCGGCCACGCCCGAGCAGGGCCTGCCCGCCTTCTACCTCTCCTGCTTGGACATGCTGTACCCCGACAACAGCAGCTGGGCCGTCAAGGGCCCCGGGGCCAGCAGTCGGGACGAGCCACCTGAGGAGCCCGAGCAGTGCCCAGTCATCGACAGCCAAGCGCCCGGGGGCAGCCTGGACTTGGCACCGGGAGGGCTGGGCCTGGAGGAGCACTCGCTGGAGCAGGTGCAGTCCATGGTGGTGGGCGAGGTGCTCAAGGACATCGAGACGGCCTGCAAGCTGCTCAACATCACGGCAGGTGAGCCCCTGTGTACGCCCGGCTCCGCAAGGTGGGGTGGGGAGGGCACCCTGGCTGGGCCTCAGGCAGCCCCAGGAATACTGGTGCTTCTCCACACGGGCAGCCTGGCACACACAGCTGTGAGCCTGTGAGCGGAGGCTGGATGGTTGTGCCCCGTGCCCAGCTGCACCAGCCCGGAGTCCACCTTGTTAGGTGCCGGATGAAGTGAATTTGAGCTCTACACCATCTGACCCACCACTTCCTCGCGGACTCCTCTCCACTCTCTCCTCAGCCACACCTGCCTCCTTGCTGTTCCCACAATACTCACCTCAGGACCTTTGCACCTGCTGGTAGTCCCTCAACCTTGAACACGCTGCCCCCAAATACCTACTTGGCTCATCCCTCACCTCCTTCATGTCTTAACTCAAAGGGCCCCCACCTAACGAAGCCATTCCTGACCCTCTGCTGCCCACACCCCTGCCTCCACTCCTCTGTGTGCTTTATGTCTCTCGCGGCACGTAAAATCTTCCATGCTACGTGTCTTTATTTCTTTATCTGGTTCACTATCTTTCTCCCCCACTGGCATGTACACACCCAGGGGACATGAGTTCATTTGTTTTGTTCACTGCTATGTCCCAGGTCCTAGGACAGCACCTTGTACATAATCGATGCTCAGGAAACAACTTAATAGGTCCTGCTCTAGCACCGGGGAACTGAGTGGAGAGCACAACACAAACGCTTCTTCATTTATGAAGCTGACATTATAGTGAGGGAAACGTCCTGGATAAATACGTGAGTGTGTTACTGGTCCCGTGGCAACCAGGGCTCTGATGAGGAGGGAACATCAGGAGGCCTGGAGGAGAGGCTCTGCTAGGGCCTGGAAGGTGAGGCCCTGGAGCTGACGCTGTGGGTGAGGGGCTGCGGCTCTCCAGCCCTGTCCCTCCCGCATCCCTGCAGCTCCGGGCAGGTCTGCCCCATCTCCTTGGTCGTGGGCCCTGGCGTATGAGCATCCCACTTGGTGCTGCTTTCCTACAAGGGCTGCCAGGCATCCCTCAGGCCAGCCTCTCCTCCTAGCAGTCCTCTGGGCCATGCCCCCAACCCCCAACTGGTGCCCCCTTAAGGTAGCTCCTGCCAATGCCCCAGCCCTCCATTTGCCCAACGCCCAGGCCAGCCTCCCAGGGAGGTCTCCCACGGTGCCTTCCTCCCACACTGGGCAAGGGGGGGGAGGGGCCTACCTCTGAACAATGGGGACAGAAACAAATTGCTTTGACCCTCAGAGGAAAATGGGTTTATCAAGTGGGGGTAGCCCAGCCTCAGGTCACCCAGCTGGGGCACCAGCTGAGACCACAGTGCTCACTTGGAACCCCATTGTGACTGTGCCCACCAGCCTGGCCTCCGCCCATGTGCCCTGCCAGGCTCGCCCTGGAGCAGCCATACTCCCTCCCTCCTCTGAGTCCTGTAGCTGCCCCTGGCCACCCTGTCACTTGCCATTCATTCATTCATTCATTCAATCATTCATTCAATGCATGTGCACTGAGCAGCTACTATGCATCCAGCCCCCTGTTAGGTGTTGGAAAAGGAGATGGAGCTCCCTGTGCCTCAGCTTCCTCATCTGTAAAATACGGGTGGGTTGGAGGATGGGTTATAAGATTAATTTCTGGGTGGATTTTTCTCTGGTTCCTTGAAGGGCTTGGGGAAGGCAAAAGGCAGCTGGGGAAGGATTCACATGTTCCAGGGCTCTAGCTCCCCAAAAGGCCCTTTGGAGGGGTGGGAGGTGTCTGGGAGAACCCAAGGTCCCTGCCTCTCACCCCACTCTCTTCCTGGGGACTCCCTCAACAGGGCCCCTCAAGAGGGCCTGGCCTGTCCTGCCCCACCCCGGTCCTGGGCCACAAGCTTCCAGTTCCCCAGGCGTGCCAGCCGAGCGCAGGGGGCCACTGAGGGAGTGTCTCTCGCCCAGACCCCGTGGACTGGAGTCCAGGCAACGTGCAGAAGTGGCTGCTGTGGACGGAGCACCAGTACCGGCTGCCCCCTGTGGGCAAGGCCTTCCAGGAGCTGGGGGGCAAGGAGCTGTGTGCCATGTCGGAGGAGCAGTTCCGCCAGCGCTCGCCTCTGGGTGGCGAGGTGCTGCACGCTCACCTGGACATCTGGAAATCAGGTGGGACATGGTGTGGGCAGAAGCAGCCCCCTGGGCTCCAAGCCAGGGGCCCCGACAGGGACTCTCAGGCCAGGATGCCCGCCGGGGCGCTGCTCTCGCTGGGCTCTGCTCCGAATCCAGCCCCAAGTGCCCTCCCTCCTCAGAGCCTCACGCCTCCCGGCCCTGATGAGCCCACGGACTTAGGACAGAGCACGCAGGAAGTTACGGGTAGAAGTTAGACGGAGAGGACGTGAGACATCATAGCCGATGGACCGTGGGTGCTACGACGTCCATTTTTAAAAAAAAATAAAATTTTTTATTGATTTCAGAGAGGAAGGGAGAGGGAAAGAGGGAGAGAGAAACATCAATGAAGAGAGAGAATCATTGGTCGGCTGCCTCCTGCACGCCCCGCACTGGGGATCGAGCCGCGACCTCCTGGTGCATAGGTCAACGCTTAACCACTGAGCCATGCTGGCCGGGCCTTCCTTGTCCTTTTAAAATTTTATTCGTTTGTTTGCTGTTGTTTTTCATTGAAGAAGTAATGAGGGGATAATTGTATACACTTTTTACAAGACCATAGGAATAGTATATCATGAAAGGTAATTCTCCCGCCCCTGCTGACCCCAGCTCCCCTCCCTGGAGGCACCCATTGTTCCCAGTTTCTGGGGTATCTGTGATTTTACCCTTTAAACATGAGGCAGGGTACCTGCAGCTTGTTCCCATCAGGATCCATTCGGCTGCCCTATTCTTTCTCATGTAATTCTCAGAGCCCAGTGTCCTACCCACCCCGGCTGCTTGCCGGTGACTGCCAAGGGCAGTGGTCAGTGCCAGGCTATGTGCCAGTGGCAATGTGGGTGGAAACTGGCTGTCCTCACTCCCCCACTGCCTGGTCTGAGGTGGGGGAATGTGGTGCGGGAAGTGGGGGGCAGACAGCAGGAGGGTGGAAGTGCAGCTGGAAGGTATGGGTGTTGATTATGCTGGACACTGAGCAAGGCGCTGACTTCATCACCTACGATCCCTGTGAGATCCGGGAGGGGGTGTCTAGACCCCATTTCACAGGTGAGCGAGGCTCCACTGCCGCTCTCCTGCCCCAACAACAGGGGCTGCCCCTGGGCCTCCTTAGGCCCCTCCCAGCTCTGAAACCCCAACTCCCGTCCCTGAAGCAGCTCCAGGCTGCAGGAGGGAGGGGACCACGGGGATACCTGGGCCTCCGGGCCCACAGTCCCACCAAATGCCCACCCCTGGTCCCAGCCTCCTCTCCCTGTCCTGCAGCAGCCTGGATGAAAGAGAGGACCTCCGCCGGGGCTGTCCACTTCTGCGGTGAGCAGGGCAGGGCAGGGAGGGGCCGGGCCCTGAGGTCTGAGGTTGAAGGGGTGGCGCCAGGAAAGCAGGGAGTGGCCGCGGGTCCCCACTCACCACCACCCTCCCTGGCTGCCCAGCCTCGACCAGCGAGGAGAGCTGGACGGACAGCGAAGTGGACTCATCCTGCTCCGGGCAGCCCATCCACCTGTGGCAGTTCCTCAAGGAGCTGCTGCTGAAGCCACACAGCTATGGCCGCTTCATCCGGTGGCTCAACAAGGAGAAGGGTGAGCGGGGGGCTGCCTGGTTCCCCGACCGGGGCCCCAGGAGGAGTGGGACTGGGCAGAGGGGTGCAGCTGCTCCCCCCACCCCCGTGCCCTGAATGCCAGACAACCGCTGTCACTGGACCTGTTCAGGGTCTGAGTCGGTGTGTGCCATGTCCGTCTGGGTCGCCTGTCAGGCTCATCGTGTTCGGGGTCCCCAGCGCCTGGGTCATAGCAGGCGCTTGAAATTCTGCTGAGAATGGGACACAGTCTTTGCCCTCAACACGTCATAGCTGCACAGGGAGACTCACGGTGCCTAGGGAGCAGCACTGTGTGAGCCATGAGTGTGAGATTAGGGTCTCGAGCAGCCACATCAAAACACATTCTGAATAGGTGAAATCCATTTTCATGCAACTTTTATTTAATTCAATGTCATACATTAAATTTCAACACATAACCAATATAAAATGTATTAACGGGACATTTTACTAAATCTTTAAGATCGGATGGTATTTTACACGGACAGCACACCCCAAAGTTCCGACTTGCCACATTTCAAATGCTAAGAGCATCCTGTGGCTAGTGGCTACCATGCTAGACAGCTCAGGCTACATGGTGCGGGGGGTGTGCATGCATGTGTGTGCGTGTGCATGTGTGCGCGTGCATGTGTGTGTGTTGGCAAATGCCCAGAGCCAAGAAACCTGGGTTTGCGGCCCCAGTTTGTCATTAGTAGCGATGGGCGCCTGGACCTCAGCCTTCAGGTTCACTTACCCAGCACACCTTCGCTGAGCACCTCCTCTGGTTCCACACTTGCTCCGTGGACATTATAAAGAATGACTGTGTCCTGAGGGTTCAGAGAGGACTCAGCTGCACCCCATCCTCGAGGGACCTACAGCCTTGTGTGGGAGCTAGCAGTGAAGTAAGCTGGTGTGCAGGGCATGTCGGGCTGCAACAGAACCGTGGGGGCGGCTGTGCCAGGTCCAGGGGGACTTCATGGAGGAGGTGGCTCAGGATGAGTGTGGAGGAGGGGCTAGAAGGGGTGGAAGAGAAGTTCCTGCACAGGCGTGATGCTGCTACGAGCATGTTTAAGACTGAGAGTGTGGGAGCTGCTCCGCGGGTCCTCCAGGCCTCTGGGGAGCCAGGGTGCTGGGGAACTGGTCGGAGGTAGAGTTTGAAGGAAGGGAGGTCAGGGACGGGGTGATCTGGGAGAGCTGCCGGGAGGGTTAAGAATGAGAACCAGGAGTGTCAACAATCGTTCTGCACGAGGGCACGTCCTCCAGGCCCCACTCTAAGCTCTTCTGCCACCACCAGCCCCTCTCGGGGCAGGAGAAAGGGCTCAGACAGCGCCTAAAGGTAGACAAGGGCAGGGCCAGGACGCAAACCCCGGGCGGCCGGCCCCAGGCCAATCTCCGCACCACCTCTCCTGGGCTAAGTCTGCCAGCGGGGCTGTGTGGGATGGTGTCTGAGAACGTCAAAGTGGTCCCTCAGCTAGGGACCTGCAGGTGGCGGGGGGCGGGGGAGGCATGGCGGGCGATGGGGGGCAGGGGTGACCTGCCAATGAGCTGTGGGCACCATCACAGCTGCACTGGGCTTCTGTGTAAGGTGTGCACACCCCACAGCAGGTGCAGAGGCTGGCAAGGCAGGTCCTCAGGCCCCAAATAACCCACTAGGATACCCAGGCTCACCTGCCCCCGGGAGGTTCATGATCCCATAGCCTCATTTACCACGTACTGAGCCCTGTGCATGCTCCTGGCGCAGATTTCTTTAACCCAGCACCCCGGGGAGTAGGTATTGTGGCCCGCACGGCCGGGCCCCACCCTCGCTGACCCTGGCTTTCTGAGAAACTGACTGCTGGTCTCGGTCTTTCTCCCTCCGGCTGGGCTGTTCCCCGCTTGCACCGCTGGCCGCCTCTGGGCCCTCCTGCTTCCCAGGCATCTTCAAAATTGAGGACTCCGCCCAGGTGGCCCGGCTGTGGGGCATCCGGAAGAACCGCCCCGCCATGAACTACGACAAGCTGAGCCGCTCCATCCGCCAGTATTACAAGAAGGGCATCATCCGGAAGCCGGACATCTCCCAGCGCCTCGTCTACCAGTTCGTGCACCCCATCTGAGGGCGGGCCAGGCCTCCCTCTGGCTGCCCCGGCCCAGCAGGCCCTGCGCTGGGGAGAGGGAGTCTGCTGGCATTCCGAGTCCAAGGTCGGGGTGGGGGGGCCCACCGCTCCCAGAGTGCAAGTGAGCTCTCTGCCCCCCACTACCCTCGAGGGGGTGCTTCCTCTTCAGGCCCCACTGTTCCTGTGCCCAGCCACTCAGCCACTACAGGACGGAGCGCACCCGGGCTGCCCCCAGTGTTCACAGCCCCCAGGGAAGGCACTCCCTGCCTCTACCCCAGCATTCCCAGAGCAGACCTGACAGAATGGCAGTGACTTGTCCAAGGCCACAGGCCTGGCATGGTGCTGGGGAGCCAGAGGTGCCCCTGGGAATGGGTAATAAAGATACTAGAAAAAGGACATGGCCCCAGTGTCTGTGCAGTGAGCGAGTGGCACAGCCATCGATACTCAAAGTGGTTCAGGTCACAGGGGTCTGGGGCTGTCAAGGGAGGCTTCCTGGGGGAGGTGGCTTTGAGCTGAGCCTAAAAGGAAGGGGATCATTGACTGGTAGAAGCTGTGGGAGAGGGGCAGGGGGTCCTCAAGGCCAAGAAGAGGCTGGAATGGCTTTTGTCTCCCCCAACCCTGGTGTGGGCTGAAAGGAGGGAGGGGTGGGGCTGCGAGGACCTACACTTGGGGCTGAGAGAAGGCAGGGTCCTTGGCCATCCTCGCACTCTGCGTAGATCAGGGCTTGCTGCCTGAGGTGGACCAGCGTCTGTCCCTCTGGCAAGGGGGCCCAGAGCCCTTATCTTTGCTTGGACAGCTGGAGGGGTTCTGGCTGGGGGGAGTGGGGGGCACACAGAAGGGCGCTTCAGTCCCCCTGTGGGATGCTGGATCTGCAGCGCACAGGGGAGGAGAGGGGTAGGCTTGATGGAGGGTTCTCTCTCCTGAAGAGCGAGGCCACAGACCTGTCATGCCTTCTTGGAAGCTGTGAGTGGGGTGTAGAGGTGCGAGGGTGTGATGGGGAAAGGGTGTGGGTGTGAGAGTGTGTGAGTGTGTGTATGTGTGTGAGTGTGTGTGAGTGAATGTGTGAGTGTGTGTGTGAGTGTGTGTGTGTGAGTGTGAGAGTGTGT
>PVJC01003428.1:0-30754 GCA_004026665.1 Murina feae
TATTATTGTTTATTTAATTTAAATAAAAAATGGCATACCTAATCTTGGAGGAGAAATTCCTCTCCTCTATGCTTTGCTATTCATGAATTGTTTTAGGTCCTTACTATTACACTCTGCCTGAAAGATATTAAAGTTAATTATACTGCACAAAATATATGCACACCTATGGTCATTAGCTAGGAACACATTGCGAATACTCAGTAGGATTCTAATATTAAGGAGAGATCTGTGGCACTTTCTCTCCCCTTACCATTTTATTTATGTGATTTGGCTCATCATCTTTTTCCCTTCTAATATGCTTATTTATCTTGTAGCCATTCCACAACATTCAGTATATATTCATTACAGCACTTGATTAAAAGTACACTAACTCTATTAATCCAACTGAGCCCTATAGAATCATGCAGTGTTCTACATCATTCGAGTTTAGGTCACAATCTCAAATTTTTATGACTCAAGGTAAACTCCAAGCTGTGAGAACTGATGTGAGTCAGATAATAAAAATTGAAGCAGCAACACAATAATGAACTTTGAAAGCATTAATGAGTAAGCATAACCATATAAACTTTTAAGGACTAAAAAGACGTCAAAAGACTAAAATGAAGAACAATTACAGTTAAAGACGAAGGCTCTCCAATGGAACTAGAACTCCTCTTTAAAAACTCCTCTTTAAAAAGATTATTTGAGATGAGAGTTTTTCAGGCCTAGGAAACTCATGATAAAAAAAACAACATAACTATTATATTTAGCTTATGGTCTGCAGGCTTCTTGTGTTGTTGCTTAAAATTTTAATTTATTTCATTTTTGAATATTCAATTCAGAATTGAAATGCAACTAATAATACTTCTAAAATAATACAATATTGTGTAAATGTGTTATATATTAAAATTACTTTTAAATCTATATCATAATCAAAATTTAGTAGTTCAACCTACAGTAGTACATATGATGTTATGCACATAATCATTTATATTTTTACAATTTCACGCATGTTTCTAAGCACAAAAAAGTGTCCTCATCTATGTATTTACCCTCTGCAGCATTACTCATAAGATAGAGTAGGAATCTAAGTTGCATTCAGACAATAAGTATCATTTATATATAAATACCTAAGAGAAAACAAAAGAAAAGTATCTTTAATGGTAATTTGATTGTCATAAATATGACCCCCTTCTTTTCAAATGTGAAAGAATTGAACTGGCTTTCTGAGAAGAACAATATACATCTCACTGATATTCATTTCTTACTTTAGAGCAATGATTTTCAACATTTTTATCTCATGGCATATATAAACTAATTACTAAAATTCAGGGGCATACCAAAATATATATATTTTGCCAAACTAATAAAATAGGTGTAATTTTGACTCATTCATACTGGATGGCTATTGTTGTGTTGGCTGCTATATTTTTATTTTATTATTTTACAGTCTAATAGAAAAGAGGTCAGTGCCCGTGACTAAATAGTTAGGTACCATATGTTTTAAAAATCCTTGCAGCACATCAGTGTGCCATGTCACATTGGTTAAAAATCCCTGCTTTAAATTAATGTTAAATTAAAAACTAGATTTGAAGCAAGGTACTATCCATATATCATTTTTTCACCATTATCTTTTCTTTTATGTAATTATTTTATTTATATAGAATTTAACTCTTATCAGAGTCACATTTGCAAACTATAGTGAAAAGATCGCATTAATTTTCATAAAATTTACCTTCTTTCTCTCTGAGATAAAATCTTGAAAGCCTAATCAAAGAGATGTTTACACTTCTATTGGAAATGATATATTTTATGTTGAAACCCAATGAATGAGGGAATTCTTATTGAACAATTGCGTATATGCTTTAATCAGACTTTTAGTATAGGCTTTTAAATTTTATTTTTTAATAATTTTATTTATTGATTAATCTTTTAGAGAGAGATAAGGAAAGAGAGAGAGAGAGAGAGAGAGAGAGAGAGAGAGAGAGAGAGAGAGAGACATTGATTTGTTGTCCCACTTAGTTATGCATTCATTGGTTGCTTTCTACATGTGCCCTGACCAGGGATCAGACCCACAACCTTGGCACATATGGGGCTAATGATCTAACCAGCTGATCTACTCAGCAGGGCAGCTATTTTAAAGTTGCAATATACTTTCCTGTGGGCATATCTGAAAAATGCTTTTTATTATTAAATGTTTTACTGTGCATAAAACAGTGATGACTCATTTTTTCTCAGTAGTTTGAAGTCCTTACATTCACTTCTGTCTCCTACAGTTACTAATGAACAATTTATTGACACATGCATTTTTTTTCTTTTGAAAGTTACCTGTATCTTTAATCTGGTAGTTTTAAATTAGTCCATCCTTTCATATATTTATTTATTTAAAAAAATAGTTTGAAGGGAGAGGGAGAGGGAGGAGGGAGAGAGGGAGAAGAAGAGAGGGAGAGGGGGAGAGGGAGGGAAGGAGGGAGGGAGGGAGGGAGGGAGGGAGAGAGAGAGAGAGAAAAGAATGCAACATCCAACAGCTGGACTGCTGTTGTAAGAGTAGGCAAACATGAAGAGTGAAGGGGAAACAGTTAAGAAAAAAATCTCTGGATGCTCTTATATCAAGGAGGAGAAAGTAAGTCAAATTGTATATTCATGAAATATAAAAGTGTGAGAAAAAATTTTAAAATGCTGCTATGTCATTGCAGTTGTAACCCAGATGAAGAACAACTGATAAGCTAAATTATATTCAAGTTAGTAATATCAACAGATGTGGAAATTAATTAACATGAAAAAACTAATATAGCAAAATATTATCAAATTGAAAGAAATACTATTGAACAGCTAAGCATGTAGGAATATTTATCTAAAACTATAACACATTTAAGTATATAATGAAACTCTCAAGGAAATGTGGTTCAATGATAACATAGTGATATTTCAAGGCTTTAAAATATACTCAATTTGAGAGTATGGACAACTATAGTACATTTCACTATGAACTGCCGTTAGATTTTACTAATTAGAAAGTATTTTGACAGGTATTATGCTACCAAGTGTTTTGGGACACTCTTTGCTTTATGCTTCAGATATTCTGTTTAGCATGATGAATATAAATAGTATTCTTAACCCGCATATTTTGTATTCCCTTTAAAGCACATCTCATAAATTCAAAGCAGTGGGTGTATTGTAAAATCTAATTAGTTTCAATTTTTCTGTCATTTTTGTTTTTTCTACTAGTAGTGAGAAAACATGCCACATATGGGTAATATGTCTCTCTTTAAGTTTTGTAAAAATAATTACAAAACCCCTAGAATTTAAGTTGGAAAATGTAAAAAAAAAAAAGAAGAAAGTAGATTGATTCAAATCATTAGGGGAACATTTCGTGCAATAGAGCAGTAGTTCACCAAATTTCAGACATTGGTGGCTTAATGCAGTTAGTACAATGTAATTTACACTCAGGGAGTAGTTTATACACCTGGAAGGATCTAAACCATTGCCTACTTAATTGACATGATTTTTAAAAGAGATGGAGCACTCTAATATTTATATGGAAATAAAATTGGAATTAAATTACCTATTTGAGGTCAAAGAAAATATTAATTACTGAATAAATACTTGAAATTTTTTTATTCTCAATGTTCAACTTAGAAAAAAATCATTATGGTGCAAACCTATCCTATATAATAAAAGGATATGCAAATCCATCCAACAGTGGAACGACTGGTCACTGTGAAGTGGATTGACCACCAGGGGGCAAATGCTCAATGCAGGAGCTGCTCCCTGGTGGTCATTGCACTCCCACACAGGGAGTGCTGCTCAGCTACAAGCTGGGCTGATGGCTGGTGAGCACATGGGCCCACCTCTGTCGCATTGCTAAGGATGTCCATGGGGAGCAGGCGTAAGCCATCAGTCAGACATCCCCTAGGGGCTCCCAGACTGCAAAAGGCACAGGCTGGGCTGAGAGGACCCCTTGCTCTCTCTTTCCCTGAATGCACAAATGTCACGCACTGGGCCTCTAGTTGAGTATAATGCAGGACTTTGTTTAGGTTGTATTGTCAAGAACTGTAGGTTAAAATAATATGAAACCCTAAACTCATATAGTGTGTTTGTCATTTACATATGGGGCAAGTTATAAATTCAGCAAGTTATGCAAATATCACAGTCAAAACACCCTTAAACAATCTCTCTGTAAGGTGTCAGTTGAGAATCATATATACTTTTTCCCAGGAATGCAACATGATCAGTTTTGATATTAGAAAATATATTTTCCTTAAATGCAAGGTGACAACTTAGGCTTAATTTTAGGATCTGTGCATAGCATTAAACACTAGAATCATGCTCATTGTGGTATGTTCTAACTTTTAAGGTTCAAGGCTAACTATAATCAACTGAAGGAAAAGAAGGGTTATTGCAACGAATGGATTATTGGATGGGACAAATAAAATGTGGTCCCAACTTCTACCATTAAAGTAAAGGAGAAACCGGTTGAATTTTTACATTTTCTTAAATCCTGAGGGTGGGTTACAATGACAGTATTGAATAGCTGGGATCCAGAGACACACATAGAATGCACACTCACTCATCAGCCATGTACGCAGGACTTGACCATGAACCCACAAGTCAGGTTAAGGTAAAGGCATCCTTAACTAAGAGAGCCATCCCTTGGTAGTACACTGAAACAAACCCTGTCTGCTCCTCCTGTTCTGGATCCATGACAAAGATTCACTGCTGCTGAGGATGGGGGAAGCAAAATCCATTGCTCTAGGAAGAAGAGTAAGAAAGACTCCTGCCTCACAACTGGTCTTTCAGCAAATAGCAAGCAAGTAAGGCACTGAGTGCTCTAGAAGGGATAGCAAACCATATACCAGGGCAGAGTTTCACAGGGAAGATTAAAAAAAAAAAGTCCAAATGAGCCAGTGAGAAACTCAGAGAAACCAGTCAGATCAAGGGTCCTGTACTGATAGAAATAAGAAGTCTATTATTACTAGGAAAAGAGCAGGACAGTCATTCCAAAAATGACCTTAGACATGGGATAATGTACTGCCCCAGGATTTTGGAAGATGTATAACACTATTCACAAAGCCCCACTCTTGTTTAGTAGTTCTCTAACTTTTCACCTTTTTTATACCTATATCAATTTCAAATTCCATATAATTGATTAGTATCTCGTCATCTCTGAAAATCTTAGTAATGGGGAAAGTTGGAAGACATTGTAGTTATAATAATTTTTCTTGCAACCCATAGCCTTCAAACCTAGCTAATTCTAAAATACCAAATTATAAAAAATTGACTTGTTAAAAGCTTCTAAAATTAAGAATAAATCCTTCTGCATTTTTGTCAGTATGTAGTCCAGCAAAGATCTTTGAATACAGTAACCATTGAACAAATAGTCATTTAATAATATCTGTTAAAAGTGAATGCTTTAAAGATGAGAATTTTCCAGCCTTGCCAGGACTGACCAGCAGACTCTGAGCGAAGGATGAATGATTACTCTGACACACGTTTCTGTGAAAGAGAGGCTAAGGGACTGCTTGGCTATAGGAACCAAGCAGCAGCCCTGCTTGCCTGCCTCCTTAGGCTTTTATTATAACAATAGCTTGAACTAAAATTAACTATTATATACTATTAGCAGAGTAAGCATTCTTGAGAAGGCACATGCATCTGTAGTGTCCGTTAAACAAGGGAATGTCTAAGTAAACACCCAGGAGACAAACTTGTTTGGAAAAGTCAAAACAGGACCAGGCGCCTTCAGTCAACTCCTGTCCCATGCCTTCCTACACAGCCTTATTGTTAGAAGTACAAAAATGCCAGGAGAGATGTGATGCCTTAAATATTTCCTCAGGATTTTAAAGTGTTATAATTGAATTATTGTTTCAAAGTAGTAATAAAATATAAACTGGATATTGAAAACATTACATCTTAAATGATAATTCAATAATAAAAAATAAAATTTGCTAGCTCATTAGAATTCACAATGTCATTACATATATAAACTAGTAAGTTAATACAAATTCTATATATTTATTATGCATATTACCAATCTTGGCTTATATTCAAGGAAACTGATACTTAACATATAATACATAATCCCTAACATCAAACAACAAATTCTGGTATGACTCTGAATGCCAGCTATGACTTATCTTTGTATTAGATCATACTGCTATTTCAGTTAGATATATGGCCAATCTCTCATTTTTGTATTTAGAATTTGTAAAAAAAGATAGGACAACTCTTAAAGTATAGGCATGGTAAAATGGTACAATTCCTAACACTTTGCAAAGAACATGTCTTTGTTAAGATGCAGACAGCTATAAGAACTATACCAATCATTTATCTTATGCCCATAAATTTGTTAAAGTTGTACTTATACCGTGTTATAAAACCTTTTTCAAACAACTTTGACATTGACAAGTAGTAAAATAGAATATCAGAAATGGATCAAAATGGTTTTCCAACTACAATGTGTTTTTATAAGTTCTATATTAACTAAAACATTGATTTTTCTTTCTAAATAATCCTCTGCCAGTGCTTTGAGAAATATCTCCTGTCCATACCCTTCTATTAATTATAGCCTCCCAGTTACTTTGCACATTTCACAGTAACAATCTTTGACTCTCTTCCATTGAATTAACCTTCATATACCCTGTTTATCCTTAAAATTATTCAATTTCCAGAATTTCTAATTATACATTCTAGCTCTGGCCAGAGCTTTTAATAATCTTATTCTTCCTATCTCCCCAAGCACTCGGTGACCTCACACGTTACCTAAAATAATTTCTATTTCAATTATCACTGCATATCAGAATCCAAAACCACCTCTTCTTTTCTGTTTCACTTTGAAAAGAACTGCCTCTCCTAGCTCATTGTAAAATCATTTAGGATGTCATTCTTCACATTCTCTCTTCTATTCACCAACTGCTTTCCAATTCCCTACTCATTGCATTCTAGTTTCTGCTTTCGTACATTATTGAAATTAATTTTCTCAGGGCACTCATTTATTTCTTAATTATCTCTGCCTTATTCATGTCCCAAGGCATTATGAAAAAAAGACAAGTGGAATGTCAATCATGAATAAGGATCTAAATAGTGGGGTATATAAAAGATGGGCAACCATTATTCAAAAATTACAGTTTTTAAAAAATGTTTTTAAATGAAAAATTATATGTTTTAGGGATCAATTGAAGGACTTGCATGCATGCATGTGAGTATACTCAATGGACACAAGACACTGGGGGTTAGGGGAGGAGGGGGGGAGGGTCGGGGGAGAAAAATGAAGACCTACCTAACACTTGTTGTAATACTATAAGCAATAAAAAAAAATGGAAAAAAATTATATGTTTTAAATTTCTGTGAACTGAACTTTGAGGTTATTTTTTTTTTGAGAAAAAAAAGTAATGGCAATAAAGTTTCAATGACCATTGTTTGAGAGGAATCATGCTAACATAACAAAAACAACAAATAATAATCAAATGTGTGAGATTTAATTAAGAATTTAAATTATATATGGATTTAAACTAATACAAAGATATTTAGAAGTGGTTTGAGTTTATCAAATTTAACTTGGAGAAACTAAATTTATATAAGTGATGTCTATAAAAGTGTTAATATATGGGTTATATATCCAGTAGGTAAGAAAGTAAAATCTTCCTAGAGAACACAAAGTAAATAATAGCAAAATTTAAGTATGGCTCTAGCTGGAAGACAGGTAACAAAATGTGTTTGGGAACGCTCAGGGGTGAAAAAGGCAATCATTCCACAGTAGAAGTAGAAAAAACTTACTCAAATATCTACTTTTTATATTGAAATTAAAAAGAAAACAAGTCCAGCTTATTAGCAAATTGTAATACTAATACATATACATATCCGTGTCTATCTCTGGATATATATTAATATTTACAGCTATATCAGCTATAATCTATCTATAAAAATAACTTTAGTTCTTTAATGAGTAATGGTTATCATTATTATCCTTATTTATGCTTACTAGGGGCCTGGTGCACAAAAATTTGTGCACTTGGGAGGTCCATCACCCGACCTGTGCCCTCTCGCAGTCTGGGGCCCCTCTGGGGATGTCCACCTGCTGGTGTGCTTGGTCAGCCTGGGTGAGGGGCTGATGGCTGTTTGCAGGCTGGCCAAGTCCCCCAATGTGGATCCTCACCCCATTGGGATGTGGCCAGGCTGCCCACAGTCCCTTCAGGTTTTGGGTCCCTACTGGGGTACCTGGCCAGCCTAGGTGAGGGGCTGATGGCTGTTTGCAGGCTGGCCAAGCCCCCCAGCGGCATCCCTCACCCCATTGGGGTGTGGCCAACCTGGGTGAGGGGCTGAGGGGTGTTTTCAGGCTTTCAGGATCCCCACAGTTCCTTCAGGTTTTGGGTCCCTACTGGGGTACCTGGCCAGCATGGGTGAGGGGCTGATGGCTATTTGCAGGCTGGCCAAGCCCCCCAGCAGCATCCCTCACCCCATTGGGGTGTGGCCAGCCTGGATGAGGGGCTGATGGCTGTTTTCAGGCTTTCAGGCTGCCCACAGCTCCCATTGACCCAATGTCCCAGCAAGGCTGGCTGGAAGCAGGTTTATGTGGTTTGTTTATCTTCTATAATTGATACACTGTTCCTTTAAGCCGGGGCCTAGGCAGTTAATGAAGCCTCCTCTTTGCTTCAGCTCTGGCTTCTATAATGAAACAATGTTTCCCTTAGAAGTCAGGCCTGGCCAGCTGTTTGCTTCAGCTTCTGATACTTCTAGGATTGAAACAATGTTGCAAATATGTTGTTCCCTGGAGCAGAGAGACACCCAGGTGGCCCACAAACAGTTTCACTACTGCTACAATGGAAACTGCTTGTTTACTCAGCTCCCTGAGTGCCAGCCTCCATGTTGGCTGGGTTAATTTACATACAGTCACTCTGATTGGCTGGTGGGCGTGGCTCAGGCATCCCGAAGGGATGGTCAATTTGCATATTATGCTTTTATTATAGAGAATATTTCAGAGATTTCTGGAGAATAGTTATTCTGTAAATGGCCATATGGATATATATTATATTGTTCTTACATAAATTTAAAAAGAATGTTTCAAGAAACAATTACTAAAACTACTAAGAATGGAAACACAGCAAGCAACATGCAAATGAAAAACTCATTTTCATATACATATATATGATCATGGGCAGGGAACAATATTGATTATATATCTGACAATAAATATTGGAAGAAAGACTTTAAAAACCTTACATTCTTTTTATAGTGGTAAGCTCTTATTTATGTATACAGAGAGTCCTCTATGTACATTATTTCATGGTTATGTCGCCATCTCCCATCCTATCTAATAAAAGAGTAATATGCAAATTGACCATAACAAGATGGCTTCCCCCATGTGGTCAAAGATGTCCACCACAAGATGGCCAAGAAGGGAGGGCAGTTGGGAGGGACCCAGGCCTGCAGGGAAGAACAATTGGGGGGAACCCAGGCCTGCTGGGGAGGACAACTGGGGGGGACCAGGCTGGCAGAAGAGGGTAGTTGGAGGGGACCAGGCTGGCAGAGGAGGACAATTGGAAGGGGGGCCAGACCTGCAGGGGAGAGCAGTTAGGGGGAACCCAGGCCTGCAGGGGAAGACAGTTGGGAGGTACTAGGCTGGCAGAGGAGAGCAGTTGGGGGGACCAGGCTGGCAGAGGAGGGTAGTTGGGGGGGACCAGGCTGGCAGAGGAGGGCAGTTGGGAGGGACCCAGGCCTACAGGGGAGGACAGTTGTGGAGGACCCAGGCCTGCAAGGGAGGACAGTTGTGGAGGACACAGGCCTGCAGGGGAGGACAGTTGGGGGGGAACATCCTGGCAGGGGGAGGGCAGTTAGGGGCAATCAGGTCGGCACAGGAGCAGTTAGGCATTGATTAGGCTGGCAGGGGAGTGGTTAGTAGCAATTGGCTGGTGAGATGTTGGGAGCAGCAGTACTGGATTGTGAAAGGGATGTCCAACTGCCCATTTAGGCCCGATCCCATTTCGTGCACCAGGCCTCTAGTTTATTTATAAAAAAAAAAACAGTTCCATCATTTTGACATATGTACATATGTGCTTTATGTTGCTTATTATTTATTTACCACAAATAAAGATCAGGAATGATCTTTCTTTTAATATATTTTTTTTTTCACTGTTTCACTTCATTATTGCTGTGTATGTGCTCCATGTGAGTGACATAGGTGCTTATGTAGGTGGGTTCCAACTTACAGTGAAAATCGTGTTATGTTGTGCAGTAGGAACGGATCTCCGACATAACCTGAGGACCTACTATATTGTGTCAAAATCTTAGTATGGGAATTCTATTATTTTTTTATTTTTATTCCTTTGTTTTGTAAGATACACTAGAGGCCCGATGTATGAAATTTGTGCAAGAGTAGGCCTTCCTTCCCCTGGCTGCCAACAGCAGCTTCCCTCTGTCACCCAGGACCCAGGCTTCCCTCTGCCAACGGCTTCATCTGAAAGGTCATCTGGAAGGATGTTCAGAAAGATGCCTGGTCTAATTAGCATATTACACATTTATTATTAAAGATGTCATTTTAGCATATAACTTATACTATAAGTGTTTTATATATGTTGCCAATCCTGAAAACATTGATAATTGAGTGATATAAAAACTGGGAGAACATTTTGTTAAAGGATTGATGAATAAATAGACAAGAGTTTTTGAGAAACACAAAGGCAATAGAAGGTTTAGCTTTGTTCTTTATTGTTAAAGAGATAGTTTGAAAACACTGTTACAGCTACAAATGTGATAAATCTGATTAGCAAAAAAATATAAACATATAATGGAGATTTTATGACAGTTTAGAATTTTTAAAAAACTAAATTGGAATTGAATGCCTGTTGTTCCAAATTTATAGGCTGTCATTTAGAATGCACACTGAATTGAGGATGGAAAATTCCTCAATATTGTTTCTATCTATAGTAATAAATTCCACTTGGTATAAGGAATATGGAAGTGCCATTCCCTTAGACACTTAATATTTTCTTATAACTATTATGAGTCTAAAACAGTTATATACAATACAATATGTTATCTTTTATGAATTTACGGAAGAAAAAACAAACTCGGATATAATAAAATAAACAAGAGCAATAAAAATGTGGTCAACAAAAATAAATGTTTTTTGTGTCTTTGGAATATGTTTGATTTGAAAAAGAATAAGAAAAGTATTAGAAAAACTGTGAGATCACAAGGACAAAGAACAAAAGCAAAGTCAATTTCTCAGGGCTTTTGAATACTCTGTAAGTTTTTGTTTAGCAAATGGTTACTTAGCAACAGGTACTTTTCTTAGAGTTTAATATTTATAAAAACCTTGTGATATATGTACTAATATTAACAGCAATTTTCAGAAGGCAGGATGGAAGAATGGGGGTGGGATATGATTTCAAATGTAGAGCTTTATTGGCATGAGTCACATGATGAATCGCTATGGGAGTTGTCTACATCTGTACTTGATCAGTTGATTAAAAACAGGGACCCTGATAGAATTCCCTAATAAAGTTGAGGTATCAAACATTTCTTTTTTATTGAAGAGAAATGCATAAAATGATTTAGAGAGATGGGAATGTTCTGGGAGGAGTATCATATGACACTCTCATATACCTTTAATTGTATCTCCAAAGATAATCTGAACCATGGCATTGAGAAAGCGATATGGAAAGCTCAAGCACCAGAAGAAGCACTGAAATTTCTACCTACCCAAGGCTGGCATAAGGTAGGTGATACTAACATTGATATCCATTCCTTGACGTTATTGGAAATGATGTACTCTCAGACTGGAAGAAGCCAAATAGTGCTCATAATTGCCAGAGATCAGTTAGGCCTCAGGTTTTAACAACAGGAATTTGAGGCTGTGGTTAAGTGATATTGAAGTATCAGTAACTAAAATAATTGAATACTACACTAAGGGGCCACTTAATTTATATAGCAGAAACTAGAGGTCTTTTAAACAGATAGAGTTTTGGTTGCCATAAAAATTAATGGCCCCTGCTCCAAGTCCCATACATAAGTAAGCCCACAGATCCAGCACCTCCCAAAGGAAAATTATAGGATATCGAGAAAAGATTTTTCAATCACACTGAAAATTTGCACATACTATAAATCTTATTCCGAAGCTTCCCCAAAAGGACCAAAGGCTCTTTACTAGGGTAGCAGGGCTCTAGGAAAAGAAAAATAAACCAATCTTGGAACTTTTTGAAGATTTCCCTTAACTGATGATTTTTCCTCAAATACCAGAGTAACAATGCCGGCTGCTGGTCAAGCTTAAGAGCTCAGGATGATCAGGGATGTGTGATTTAACCCAAAAATGTCTTGAAGTGACCCCATTGTACAAAAAGTCAGTGAATGGAAGATTAAACCAGATATAATTAGAAATGTCAGAAGCCTTCAATTTGCATCTAAAACTTTGACTCATATTTATCATAGAAGAAAAGTCCAGTTACACAGGCCAAGTGCCAGGGAGTTCCATCTTTGTATCAAGGTTCAAACCAACAGCTATACTGCATCACTAAGTGAACGACAAAGCTATTCAAAATTAACATTCTACAATATTATTTAATTCATTAAGTATATTGTGGTGACATCGGTTAAAAAAATGACGTAGGTTTCAAGTGTGTAATTCTATAATACGTCATCTGAATATTACATTGTGGGTTTACTATGCAATGACAAATTTCCTTCCATTACCATATAATCGAGCCCCTTTACCCTTTACTACCTCCGCCCCACCCCACTATCTCTCTGGTAAACACCATTCTGTTGCTGTGACTATGCAGACTTTTTGTTTTGTTTTGTAAATTTATTTATGGCTTTTGGATTTATACCTAATACATGAGTAAGATCATGTTTCTTCCCACACACGATTGTGTTCTGCAAAGGCTAAATACACATATTAAGTGTTTGTGTGTGTGTGCACACACTGCTCTAAAAGAAATACCTGGAAAATAGATAAATTTTATAAAATAACATACTGGTAATAGCCAATTGTTCAAAGGAAAACTACAAGTAAAATTAGAAAATATTTTGAACTGAATGATAAGGAAAACATGGCATATCAATACTTTGCAATGTGCATAAGTAAATGTTTAAGGGAAAGTCATATATTTAAATGTTATAATAGAAAAAGGGGTATATAAATTATCTGATTCCACTTTAAGAAATTAGAAGAATCATATAAAATTTAAAGAAAATGAAAAATAAGAAATAGAACACAATTTGAAAAAAAGAACGAAACCAATAAATTGTTTTTAAAAGATGCTGAAATTAAAAGTGAAAGATGTACTATTACAGAGTAAACAGACTGTAAAAGGATGAAAAGGAATATTATAAACAAATTTATATGTGACTAATAGCTTAGATAAAATGAGCAAACCCCTTGATACAGAAGATATCCGAATTAACATAAGAAGTAGAAATCTGACAGGCTTTGTATATTGATTAAATAATCAAAATGTTACTTCACAAAAAAAAAAAGTTTGCATTAAATTATAAATGGAGACTTTTTTATGTAGGTGACTATGAAATGACTATTTGACAAAGAGACCTTAAAGATGAAAGGGGGAAAGATAGAGGAAAGAATAATTATGCTATAGGAGCAATATATGTAAAAGTTCCTAATAGAAAAATATCTTTATTGACCTTGAGGAATTGAAAGGATATCAATGATTTTGGAGTGTGGTAAGGCACAGTGAAGGAGAATATGGTTTGTAAAGGTTGATTAAGGATATTCTGAGACTCCTAGGTTAAAAATACATGTAACAAAATACAAACAGACTCATGGATAGAAAGCAGATTGACATCTGTCAGAGGGGAGGAGGGTTGTGGGGCTGGGTGAAAAAAGGTGAAGGGATTAAAAAATACATGTAATAAACTATTCTGTATTTAATAAATAATTTAAGATAGGTTATAAAAGAATACATAAATATAATATTAAAGTCCTTCATGTATTTATTCAAAAGTCATCTCATTAAAGGTCATCCCTGTTGCAATCTTATCTGATAATTCATTCCCTCAACCCCTACATGTTGAAACTTTCTATTAACCCTTCTTTGCTGACTTGTTTTTCTCCTTTACCTATTTACTGCTTCTTATCTGTCTTCCCTACTGGAGTATAAACTTCATGAGGGCAGTTTTTAGAACTGTTTTTACTGATTACTGCATTCTCTGTGTTTACAGAAGTTGCTGGTACATAATACATTATCAATAATTCTTCAGGAATTAATGATTAACAGATGAAACATGTATAGTGCATGATCATTAAATCAAAATACAAAATTTGTGGCTTATCAACTAAAAAAAAGTATATATGATTTCTTATTAACAACAACAAAAGAATGTAGATCTACAACTTCAGGATAATACAGTTTTCGATGGGATCTCATGCCTGAAAATGTGTCATAATGAGCAGTGTGTCTTCAATAATTTTAAGCAAAAAGAGAATGACTTTTAGGTTTCTTTCCCCAAGGACTTTGAATGGGATCAACTATTTCATTTCAAGGGTATAGTGATCATCATCAGTCCTTCAATACCAACTCCAATAGTCTACATTATTTAAAGCTAATGTGCATGGAGGTCATATTTCTGCAGGTTAACTTGCTCATGCACTTTAGCCACTTCCTGGTGCATACTAGTAGCACTGTCAGGAGCATGTCAAACCCAGACAACAAAGGTAAAGGAAGATGGTTTGCAAATTTGGCAATGAGAACAACTGTCCCCCTTCCCATTTGGCTAGCATAATAACCTTTATGACCTTTTCAACTCATGGAATTTAGAATGAAGAAGATTGTTAGGTTTATTATCTGTCCAATTGAGGCATATAATTTTGACAGACAATTGTATATTAAGAAGGTTACTAGAATATAAAGTGGGTGCTACCGTATTTAATGTTAAATGCACAAATGATTATCACACTAACAAAACTGACCAACGTCAAATGTTGGACTCAGATGGGTCCCAGCTTAAGCATCTATGTGACTACTTCCTAACTTTGTAAGTTTTATTAAGTTACCAAACCTCTCTAAGCTCATTCCCCTAACCGTGTAATCAAAATATATCACAGTTCAAATGGGATCTTTATGAATAGTGAGTTAATGCATATAAAATGCCATCACAGTGGCTGCTTTATTATGACCATATGCTAATCATTTCTTCTCTATTATGCATGGTAAATGGGTAGGCAACATTTTCAGCATATTAGATTACTCAGAATGATTGCAGTCATAACATATAATGAATGGTTAAATATGAATCGTAGGTTAATGTTTTGCTTAAAAATATTGAGGATGATTTTGTTAATAAGGTTGTCAGGTTCTTTTTATTCAAGTGATTTTCTGTTGAAGCACTTGATAACTAACGTGGTACAAAATTATTCTAATTAGAGGATAATGTTAAAAAGTAACATTCTGGACTTTATTGTTCATGAAGAAGGAAGAATAATTTATTTACTAGTATCTTTATGAAAGAAACTCTTCTCTTAACAGAATAAAAATAGTCATGTTATAGCATGTGTTTGCTGCAAAGCCTCGTGTAATTTTTCAGAAAATAGGATAGCTGGTTAGGCCTGTCCCAAAAGTTGAATCTTCTTTATGTGAGGTGATGACTAGATGGTTATTTAGAAAAATAAAAACAAGCCCAGAGTCAAATTCAGCAATTGAATTTAGGTAACACAATGTCCACCTTTAGAGATGTGCAATTTTAAGTTAATAGCTACCTATATTGTAAAACATATTTTAATAAGACTACTAAAGTAAATTAGAATTTTCTTAAAATATTGATAAATAGGAAGGACTCAGATAAGTGGAGAGGTTGTTTTGCCCCCAAAATAACCAGACTATCATATGCAATTAGACCTCACTGTGTAAATGTAAATGTACTTCTCAACCATGCAAATATATTGTATACGGAGTATTATTTGTAAAGAGAATTGTGGTAATTACTCATATTTTTCCACTTTACATAACTGATCTTATAGATAATTATTTAATATAGCTCTTTTTTTCCTGGGAGGCATTTGCCAAAATGTTATTTTTAATAGGTAAGTGTAACTTTTCAAAAGAGTGTAGGATAAATCATAGACAAAGGACATAACAAAACAAAGATTTAGATGAATTAAATAAATAAAACACAGATGCTGTTATATTGTTTTCAACATCATTTTTCATTAATTAAGTGCATATTTTGGTACTATTTGATAGATATTTAATGCTGTCAGAGATACATAAAATATAATCACTTTGAGTTAAAGGGAAGGGAAAACTTTCAATAGCTATAATCTATTTTCCTTGGAGATAATGCACTTTAGTTCAACTTAAGTAGCTTCAAAAAGTAAATAACATAAAATGTTGTAATAAGGGAACTGAAAATATTGTTTAAACTATTTTAATATTTAAAACATTAATGTCCACAACTTTTTATCAGTATAGCATGAAACTTACAGGTTTTTTTTTTAGTGAATTTCAGTAATTACATTTTATTTATTAGATTATTTTATTAATAAAGATGTTTTGATGTGTGTGTGTGTGTGTGTGTGTGTGTGTGTGTGTGTTTGGAAGCTTACTTTAGCAGGACTACTCACTCATCCTAACAGAAGCATGAATGTCAGCTCTGCAGCTTGTTGCTATGGTTAGCTGCAACAAGAATGTCAGCAGAAGTGACAGGGCATAAAGTGATTCTGAGTGATGACATTCCTGTTGATAATAGATTGGCTCCCATGTATGCTGCAGCATCTTTGATCTCTGAAACCTCTCATTTCTAGAGAGAGAAAAAAAAAGTGGAGAACTCCACTAGGCTGTGATGGGAAATTTCAATCTTTCAAGTAGTGTCAAAACTATCTTCAGTTGATTTAAATGTCACGCTTACTTTATTTGTTGAATTATTTTTGCAGTATAAGTATAACTGAAGATTAACTCTCATCTATAGAATCAGGAACCATGGTCATCATTAATTTCTGAATATAATCTGTGGTTTGCAAATAGTAAACATCCATGATTAGCTTGGTATTTTGAACCAAATTGCATGGAGACAGAAGATAATTATTTTCTGAATATGCCACAGGTTATCTATACGCCATAGTCTTGGCTTCCTTGTGCATGACGAGAATTCAGCAATCTCCAATAAAAAACATCTCTTCATTGATTTTAATGATGACTTTTAAAATAAGGTAGAGATTGTCAAAGTTTCTAGAAATCTCCTTGTTGTTTTATCGGCATAATCTTAATTTAATTTGATGAAAAATCTTAATAGTAATTAGTTCTTTCAAATTATAATATTAGAATCAATCTTTAGAACCTATTATGCTTAATCTAATTTTAATGAATTTAGCAATTAAAGATTATTTAAGCCCTAAATAAAATATGTTTGATAGCTAGGTTTTACTTTATTTTGCAAGTTTTGACAATTACATTTATTCATTATATTTATGAAATTTTCTGAATACAATTTAGAAATGCAAAAGTCTGAGAAATATTTGTAGTAAATAGAACATAATTATCAATTTATTGATACTATATCAACAGGAAAAATAAGGTTTAAAATTTAAAATCATTTGAGAGCACATGAAGATACCTATTCCAGTGAACAAGACAGTTTGTGTCTCCAGGGTATTTACTGTGAGTGATCAACAAACCAATACATTTTGTTCTGATTTTTAGATAACCTCTTAATCTAGTATGGCACTAAAAAATGAGATGAAACTCGGGAATTATGTGATTTGATTGTATTATATAGATTATTCATCTTTTTAAATTCGCTTGTGCTTACACTTAACCTTAGGTAAACCTATTGTACAATGATGACAACATTCTTTCTTTCTGAATAGTAAAACCAACTGTCACTAGGCATCATTCCTAAACCCAATGTGATGTACAGATTTTCCCCGTAAGAACTAAATTGTGTAGCTGAACACCACACATTAGAGAGGGAAAGGGCATAAATAAAATATTGGTTGACATGCAAGTAATAAAAGTATACTTAACTGCAAAAATTCTCATATTTGTGCTGGCCATAAGACTGTAGTTGGCATTTATTATTTATTTCATCTACCACTCTGCGTATAGCTAGCACCTAAACTGGTCAGGTCTCTTTACCTGGTGAGGTAATCCAAATATTCATTTAGAAGGATCTGAGTCCTCAGTAGGCCTTGACTTATTGAGTTGCTATATACTCCCATTAAACTTGGTCGTGGAAATACTGAGAGGTATATCAGTGAACACCACAGATTCTAAATATATTCCTTCCTGTTCTAATTTTGTAGCAGAAAACAAATACTGTAAATCAATTTTATGGTTCACTCAATTCATGATATCAATTCAGGTGTCATAATCATAGGGTACACCTACGTTATATATTTAGTCTCTGATTTTGCACAGTAGAAAGATCACAACTGCTTTTCAAAGGGAGAATAGTTATCACTAGGGGTGGGCATGATTTTGTTGCAAAATCCCTGGAATCTGAGCAATAATATTTGTAGTGAGGCTAACCAAAGGACCCAGAGAGCATCACTCATTTGTGACTGGTAATGTGAGCTCCATTGTACCTGCTGGATTATGAAGCCTATTTTTCAAGAGGATTTCACTTCAGTTTGAACCTGCTGGAGAACCATAGTTTTCTCTTTGACACCATTCAAAAATGTGCAGCTTATCGAGTTAAGAAAGGCTTGGCACAGTATGTGGTTTATGTTGCCTCTAAAATCCAAAGGGACTCAGGTGAATTTTGTCACTTTCTCTGTGTTAGTCTCTCTCTCTCACTTCAGAAGGAGTTTCCCAACATGTTCATATTGTTGAACTTCTAGAAACTTTAATAATATGACAGGACCCAAAATTTTTATTGGATTTATTTTACTATTATCATACATATATTTTACTAGAGTATCTGATTAGTAGCTACATTCTGCTTATCAGATCCCATTATTCTGAGTTACCAATAGTGGGAAGCATGATACTCTGCAGAATATTCCCTTAAAATTCTTTTAAGACAGAAAGCATGAGAGCTGACAGAGCCTTGATATAAGACAAGGAAGATGCTAGTTTACTGTTATTCCTGCCTGATAAAAGTGAATTGCTTCTCCTCATCTCTGCAATTGCTTTGGAGAAAAATATAATTTCTAACACCTTCCTGGGAGTGAGTTGATCTAGTCAAAAAACAACATGTAAAATAGCAGCTGGATTTGGAGTTATTATCTGCTTGTTTTAAATAACAAACACTACATGTGGCTTTGCACCAGCCAAGTACATCAGTTGAATGGAGATCTAAGATCACTCCTCTATCTTTTTATTTTTTACAATAGTGTGTTTATCCCCTTTATTCATTTTTTCCTTTCTATTCAATTTATTGGGGTGACACTGGTTAATATAATTACTCCAGTTTCAGGTGCACAATTCTACAACACATCATCTGTACACTCTATTGTGTGTTCTCCACCCCAAGGCAAGTCTCTGTCCATCACTATATCCTCCCCCACCTGCCTCCACCTTCCTTGACCCTGGTAATCACCACCTTGTTGTCATTTGTCCACTTCCTCCAGGAATGAGGTGTTGCTTATATTTTGCTACATTGTTAAGAAGGGGAAGTGCTGAGTATCATCCACTTAACTATCCCCTCTTTATCATAACACCTTAGCTATCAAGGAGCCAAATGCAGGAATTCTATAATCTGCTCATTAGGTCTACTTAAACTATACAATTCTGTTGTGAGAATTATTGTTTTGCAGAACTTGGTCAAAGCTTTATGTATTACTCAGACCAATGGACTCACATATTTTGGATACTCAGCAATTAGTGCTGATATAATTTTTTAAATGCTTTTAGGTACCAGAGTGGATATTTTGATTACACACACACACACACAAACACATAGGTTCCTTTGTGGGAAGCTTGGGAGAAAATTTACAATGTATGTGTGTAAAGTGTGGTGGTTTTCTCTTAAGTAGATGTGAGTTAGTTTACTGGTTTAATGTAAGGACTAGTTTACAGCTATGACTTCCCATTAGTGCAAGTGAAATCAAGCATCTATTCACTTATCCAAGTTTTATTTAAATAACTAGAGGCCCAGTGCACAAATTCGTGCACCAGTGGGGTCCCTTGGCCTGGCCTGCAGGATCAGGCCATAACTGGCTCTCCAACATCCCTTGAGGAGTCCCAGATTGCAAGAAGGCATAGGCCAGGCCAAGGGACTCCACCAGTGCATGATTGGGGCCAGGGAGGGATACAGGATGACCTCAGTGCTTGTCCAGCTCATCTCACTCAGTCTCGATTGGCCAGACCCCAGCAGCAATCTAACCTATCACTGGTGGTCAGTGCATGTCATAGTGACTGGTTGACCAGTTGACTGTCTGCCTCCTAATGGTCAGTGCACGTCATAGCGAGTAGTTGAGCAGCCTTAGCATGCCATTAGCATATTACGCTTTGATTGGTTGAATAGCTGACCAGATGACAGGATACTTAGCATATTAGGCTTTTATTATATAGGACTAGGGGCCTGGTGCACAAAAATTTGTGCACTTTGGGGGGGGTCCCTCAGTCCAGCCTGTGCCCTCTTGTAGTCTGGGACCACTCGGGGGATGTCCACCTGCTGGAGTGCCTGTCCAGCCTGGGTGAGGGGCTGATGACTGCTTGCAGGCTGGCCAAGCCTCCCAGTGGGGACCCTCACCCCATGGGGGTGTGGCCAGCCTGGGTGAGGGGCTAAGGGCCATTTTCAGGCTGCCCACAACTCCCATTGACCCAAGGTCCCAGCGAAGCTGGCTGGGATCAGGTTTCTGGGGTTCATTTATCTTCTATAATTAAAACTTTGTTTCCTTGAGCCAATGCCTAGGCAAACAATGAAGCCTCCTGTTTGCTTCAGCTCTGTGGCTTCTATAATTGAAATATTGTTGCTTTGAGCAGAGGCCCAGGCGGCTTAGGCAGGCAGTTGGCTCCATCGCTGGTGCAATGGAAGCCTCCGTTTGCTCTAGCTCTGTGGCTGCCGACCGCCATCTTGGCTGGGTTAAGTTGCATACAGCTGCTCTGATTGGCTGGTGGGCATGGCTTGGCTGGTGGGAGTGGCTTAGGTGTAACGGAGTGAGGGTCAACTTGCATATTACTCTTTTATTAGATTAGATTATTTGACAATATTTTATTTGATTATAATATATTCCATTTTTAAAGATTATATGCTCAGTTAACAACCACAGATCATTGGATGTCAAACCAAAATTGACTTCCCATCTATGCCTCTGATTAGTCGTCATTTCACCTATGTTGTCAATGTTATTTAAGCACAATCACATGACCTTTGCAATCTTGGATGCCACTATTACTGTTGAAGAGACACCTCATTTCATTGGTGATATTTCCTATTATTATTCCTAATCTTAAGATTCTTTTTAAAAATTTAATTTAATTAATTGGAATAACATTGGTCAACATGAACTTAAAGGTTTCAGATGTGAGTTTCTATATTACAAGATCTGTATATTGCACTGTTTGCCCACAACCCAAAGTCAGATCTTCTCCTGTCACTCTATATTAGGACTACCTTCTCCCGCCCACCACCCCCTTCCCTCTGGCAACCACCACACTGCTGTTTGTGTTCATGAGTTTCAGTTTTATATCCCCCATATGAGTGAAATCATATGGTTCTCAGCTTCTTCTGACTGACTTAGTTCACAGCATATTGTCAAGGTCCATCCCAGGTTGTTGTAAATGGTGCTATTTCATCCTTTCTTATGCTGACTAGTTTTCCATTGTGTATATGGACATCTTCTTTATCCATTCCTCTATGGCAGGACACTTTGGTTGTTTCCATGACTTGGCCACCATGAATAATGCAGCAATGTGCATAAGGCTACATATATCTTTGTGAATACATGACTTTGAGGTCTTCAGGTATATATCCAGCAGAGGGATCCATAGTGGTTGTATCAGTCTACATTTCCACTAGCAGTAAATGAGGGTTCTCTTTCCCCCCCCACAACCTCTCCAATACTTGTTATTGCTTGTCTTGCTGGTAATGGCCACTCTAACAGGTGTGTGGTAGTATCTCATTGTAGTTTTAATTTGCATTTTCCTAATTGCCAGTGAGGTTGAACATCTTTCATATATCTATTGGCTGCAGGTATGTCTTCTTGGGAGAGGTGTATTTTCAGGTACTCTGCCCACTTCTTGATTGGTTTATTTGTTTGTTTGGTATTGAGATTTATGTGTTCTTTATATATTTTGTAAGTTAAACTTCTGTCAGAGCTACTGTTTGTGAATATCATCTCCCATCTGGTTGGCTGCCTCTGTTTTGTTGTCAACCTAAATATAAGAACCAAAACAACAAGTTATATAGAAGAAAATATAGGTGCCAGACGTATGGGCCTAGATCCTAGAGAACATTTTATGAACTTGACCCCAAAGGCAAAAGAAGTAAAAACAAAAATAAGTAAATGGGACTATATAAAATTAAGAGCTTTCTAAGATTGCTGGTGCTCATCTAACACATTTTTCAAAGACGGAAAAAAGGGAGTATCCTTGGGTCTTTTCTGTAAATACCTATGGGTGGAAGGCAAATGAGTTTTACATAATATATCCAATACATCATTTGAACCTCCACATTTCTTTCTCTACATTAGACCAAATGAGCTCAGGGGTTTTAAAATCGTTTAATGTAGATATAACACTGTTAAATCTAGGCTTTCTTTGTGCACTGAACCACACAAAGTATTAGGGCTGCTTCCAGCTGCTGAAGCAAGTACACTGAATCCCTAAATATGATAAACTGTCTGTATATAGATTTCAGTTAAATTCAGCCATATCCTTTAGCTTAATGCTCCCAAAGTACATCCCCACACAAGCTCATAAGGTCCTTGCTATCAAAACTTGGAAGATCTTGCAATCTCTTTGCCATATAAGCAATGTATTTTTGCTCAAGGTTTCACAATGCTCCTCCTGGGATCAGACTTACATTAGAGGCTTGGAGGCCATAAGAGATGAGTTATTTGTGTTATCAAAGGTCTTCCATTCCAATCTTTGGGTCAGAACAAAGACCATCTACTTCTCAGAAATTGCATCAACAATAGCAGTATTTTGTGTCAGTTTCTTGAGTATCAGGCCCCACAGGGTACTTGTTAAGAGCTGCATGGTACCTCACTTGCAGTGGGTGCACAGTCTAGAAAAAGAACCTCACATTAGAAAACTGGTGATATAGGCCTACTGGTGAACTGTCTATGGGAAAGAAAGAGAGAGAGAGAGAGAGAGAGAGAGAGAGAGAGAGAGAGAGAGAGAGAGAGAGAGAGAGAGAGAGATACTGCCCTTATTCTGGAATATAAGTACATCTTCTCCAGAGAAGGGAGTGGTATTTTACCATTTTTACTATTCTGGAAGGTTTTTGAGGAGAGAGACATTCTCTAACTATGATATTAAAAAAGCTGCCCTCTCTGGCATGAGAGAGACACACTGTCTATATCTTCAAAGTATATTTTCTATTCATTTGCTATGCATACCAAATTTCTGAGTCTCATGATAAATTTGATGTGTTTACTCATGATAGCAAAGTCTAGTAAAGGGGATATATTTTTGCTAATAAGCAATTATTCTTGCAAAGATGATCAGTGCTCTTCTCTGAGAAGATCTCTGTGAACATAAGATGCTCATAGAGAATTGTGTCTCAATGGACATATAATCTTTTTAAAAATATATATTTTTATTGATTTCAGAGAAGAGGGGAGTGGGAGAGAGAGATAGAAGCATCAATGATGAGAATCTTGATCAGCTGCCTCCTCCATGCCCCCTACTGGGGATCAAACCTGCAATCCAGACGTGTGCTCTGACCAGAATTAAACTGTGACCCTCTGGTTCATAGGTCGATGCTCTACCACTGAGCACCCACTGGACTGGACACATATAACTGTAGTATTTACATAGAAGTCATCCAGCACAGTAACTTTTATAAAATAACAATATCTGTAGAGAATTATTTAAATAGCTTGTTAAAAAGTTAAATGATAATAATAAAAACAACAATAGGGCTTTTAGAGAATTCCGAGTTCATACTTTTGAACAACTAAGAACATTCTATTCTAGTCTTAACTAGGCTACTTATTGTTCCTTCCAGATTAGCAATTCGTAAGGGAAACAAATCTAATAGTTCTCAGTTCCTAATACCTGGTAGATAATAATGACTCCTCTATGAAATCCTATGTATTTTCTCTTCATCCCATCCCCACCTTTTCCATAGTAGCCCATGGAAGTAATTTTGACAACAACAATATGTACAGGGTAGGGCAAATAGACTTGTAGTTGTGAGTACATGAAACCCAGAGCTTATCCTTGTATTATTATTTATTAACTAGTGGCCCAGTGCAAAGATTATTGTATTATTTTCTGTACAACCAACTGTGAACCTACTTTTGCCCCTCCCTGTGTAACACAAACTGTAGCATAAAACTCAATTCCATACAAAATACAAATTACACAGTAAGAGAAACCAAGAGATTCCCCCAGGGAAAGTAAACTTATTTTGATTTGGTCCAGAGCCAGTAGATTCCCTTAAATAAACTATGTCATTTCTAAGAATAGAATTTGGCAGGAGCCAACCCATATCACTAAAATACAGTTTATGCTATGTAAAAATGACCGTTTTAATAAAAATACATGTTTGCATTTATCATTTATAATTTTCATAATTAGGTAGCCATCTCATTGAGCAATTTAAATGTTTGAAACATTTTAAGTGTTATTTAAAGGAATATATCAGATTTTTTTATTTTTAAAAATGTAATTTTTATGGGATCTTTATAAGTCATCAAATTCAAGTGCTAGTAAATATTTGATGCTATTGACAGCTAACTGACTTCACTAATCCTTCAAAAGAACCCATCTCATTGAAGACAATTATGAAAGTTTTTAGTGATACATCTAAATTGTTATAATATTTTTTATAGGAAAGCACATATTAACATAAAATGTATCATTTAAACCATTTTAATACGCACAATACAGTGGCATTTAGTACATTTACAATATCGTACAACTATTACCACCATCTAGTTCCAGAACATTTTGATTTCCTGCCTCCGTCAGGACACTGCAGTCATTCTCCCCGTCCCTAAGCCCTGACAGTGAGCAATATACCTTTATTCTGGACATTTCTTTAAATGTAATCATGCACTATGAGGTCATTGGTCACTGACTTTTGTCATTAAAACAACCCTTTTAAGGTTTGTCCATGTTGTAGCATGTTTCAGTGCTTCATTCATTTTATGACTAAACGAGGGGCCTGGTGCATGAAGATTCGTGCACTGGTGGGTGGTCCCTCAGCCCGACCAGCATCCTCTCCAATCTGGGAGCCCTCAAGAAGGCCCTCTCCTATACGGGAGTTTCTATTTGTCTTTGCAGTCATATGATTGGGTCACAACATGAGGAACTGTATTTATAGGGCCAGAAGGTTGAGAAACACTTCAATAGGTGGTTGCTGGTTTGATTCCCAGTCCAATTCCTGGTCAAGGGCACATGCCCAGATTGCTGCTTTGATGCCTGATAGGGGACATGCAGGCATCCCATAGCTGGACCCCCAGAAGTTTGGTTTGTTGCTCACAGAATAATAGAAGCATTTTTTTTCTTTGCTTCATTGGTGGAGATTTCCTGGAAGTTTTAAGATATCTTCCTTTTAATTTTTCCTAGACACTCTGATTTTACTTATGTCTCTCACCTTTGCTTTCACTCCATCCCCAATCACAACAGTAACTTGCTCCAGACTCACTTTGCTCTAGTGTCTAGGACATCCATCTGCCACCAGAACTATTATTCCCAGCATTCCTGGTGCTCCCCACACTCTGGGATTCTGCTTCAGGTCCTGGGTCTGACATCAGAACTATGATTCCCAGAATTCCTGGTGCTCCCCATGCTGACAGTGACTGAGGGAGCCACGGCTCCCGAAACCTCCAGCTCTTCTGCTCTGCTCTCCGCCCAGCGACCGAGGGAGCCATGTCCCCCCAAGGAAGTGACCAAGCGAGAGACCAAAGGAGCCACATCCCCTCAAGCTGCTGGCTGTCCCGCTTCTGCTCTCCGCCTGGTACCTGTGTATGCAAATTAACCCACCATCTTTGTTGTGTTAATTTGGATATTCACTCCTGATTGGCTGGTGAGCATAGCAAAGGGACGGTCAATTTGCATGTTTCTTTTTTATTATATAGGACTAGAGGCCTGGTGCATGAAATTCATGTATGGAGTGGGAGTGGGGGCTGGGGGTGATGTCCCTCAGCCCAAGCTGCAACCTTTCCAATCTGGGACCCCTTGAGGGATGTCCGACTGCCCGTTTAGGCCCGATCAAGCCTAAATGGGCAGTCGGACATCCCTTTCACACTCCAGGACTGCTGACTCCCGACCTCTCGCCTGCCAGTTGCCCCTAACCACTCCCCTGCCAGCCTGATCGATGCCTAACTGCTCCTGTGCTGGGCTGATTGCCCCTAACTGCCCTCTCCCTGCCAGGATGGTCCCCCCCAACTGTCCTCCCCTGCAGGCCTGGGTCCTCCCCAACTGTCCTCCTCTGCCAACATCCTCTGCCAGCCTGGTCCCTCCCCAACTGTTCCCTCCAACTGTCCTCCTCTGCCAGCCTAGGTCCTCCCCAACTGCCCTCATCTGCCAGCCTGGTCCCCCCAGCTGCCCTCTCCTGCAGGCCTGGGTCCTCCCCAACTGCCCTCTCCTGTAGACCTGTGTCCCTCCCAACTGCCCTCCCCTGCAGCCTGGGTCCCTCCCAACTGCCCTCCCCTGTAGGCCTGGGTCCCTCCCAACTGCCCTCCCCTGCAGGCCTGGGTCCCTCCCAACTGCCCTCCCTTGCTGGCCATCTTGTGGCAGCCATCTTTGACCACATGGGGGAAGCCATCTTGTGATGGTCAATTTGCATATTACTCTTTTATTAGATAGGATAGTATTCCATTTTACAAAAAGACCACATTTTAATATCCACTTATCTGTTGATAGGTATTTGGTTGTTTTTACCTTTTGACTTTTGTAAATAATTGTTGCTCTAAACATTCATATGCAAGTTTTTATTTGAACACCTCTGTTCAAGTCTTTTAGACATATAGAGATATACTTAGGAGTGAGATTGCTATCATATGCTAACTCCATCTTTAACATTTGAGGAAGCACAGAACTATCTTTAACAGCAGCTGTGCAGCATTCAAGAATCTCACCAAAGATGTATGAGGCTTTCAATTTTTCACTTTCATCACTTCCTTGCCTAACTGTTCTTTTCTTCTTTAAAAAATATTAATTTTTAAAAAATATAATAGTTTATTTATTTATTTATCTGAAAGGGAGAGAGAGAGGAAGGGAGAGGGAGAAATAGAGAGAGAAACATTGATGTGAGAGCAGAACATGCATAGGCTGCTTCCTGCATGTCCCCTATCAGGCATCAAAGCAGCAATCTGGACATGTGCCCTTGAGCAGGAATTGGACTGGGAATCAAACCGGCAACCTCCTACTGAAGTGTTTCTCAACCTTCTGGCCCTTTAAATTCAGTTCCTCATGTTGTGACCCAACCATAAAATTATTTTTGTTGCTACTTCATAACTGTAATGTTGCTACTGTTATGAATCGTAATGTAAATATCTGATATGCAGGATGGTCTTAGGTAACCCCTGTGAAAGGGTCATTTGACCACCGAAGGGGTCGTGACCCGCAGGTTGAGAACTGCTGTCCTAGTGCATGGGATAATAGCCAGCCAACTGAGCCACACCAGTCAGGGCTGTTATTTTCTGTTTATAAAAATTATAGCCGTGCTTCTGGGTAAGAAGTGGTATTTTATTGTGGTTTTGATACACATTTCCTTAACGGCTAATAACATTTGACCCATAAATGGATCTGATTTTCAACTATTTGTCTTCTATTGAATTTTAAGACCACATAGCAAGTCAATTATATAGCGTTTCAGGCCCCATTTCCATGGCCGGGGCTGGCAGAGAGCACCCTGGGAGGGCCCTGGCAGTGTTAGGGAACCAGTGTGACAGGATAGGATACCCTGAAGGCGGGCATGATCTCTCCAGGCAGAAGTCAGGCGCGCAAGGAGGCCAAGGCAGGAGCAGGCTGGCCGCTCCAGGAGCCACCACATGATTCAAGTTATCATTTTTTAAGTCTATCTTTATTGTTGAAAATATTACAGATATTCCCTTTGTTCGTGTCCCCCCGCTCCCCCCCCCCACATTGATCCCCTCCATCCCGTGTCTGCCCCACTCAGGCCTTCACCACATTATTGTCTATGTCCATGGGTTATGCATATATGTATATGAGTTCCTGGTTTATCATTCCCCTCTCACCCACTCCCACCCTTGCCTTCCCTCTGAAATTCATCATTGTTATAACATCCTGCAAAATTATCTGGGCCTGATGTGAAAAAATTCTACATAATTTACCCGATCACTGAAATCATTATAGGACTACGTTAGTTAAGTTTTTATCTATCTGACTCATAAGCTGTTTTATATAGTTGGAGCTAAAGTTTCACAAGCCATATTTTTTGCTGCAAGAGTGTACTAATAGGCTTTGCCAAGAGGGGGCACTAGAGGAAGACTGAGGGAAGAAGGAGAGACTGGATGGCTTGTTTATATCCTCGGGTTTCCTTATGCCTCTCTGTTCCATCAGCAGCATTCTAGCCTCCTCTCTTCACCACAGCACTGGCATTTATTCTATTAACAATAGCTGAATTCAGTTTGTGGTTTTCCCAACATTTGTATAATCAGCCTCAGGTCTCAATATAAATTTTATTATCTTCTTCTAAAATATATAATCCTTCTTCATATTCTAAGAGACTACAACACTGATTTTCTCGGTTTATATACTCACAGGTTTATTATCAGAGAAAAAAATGCTAATTTCTCTTTAATTCTAATTGAAACATCTCAGAGAATTTCTGAATCATCCACTTCAAGTCACATGGCCAAAATTTTGACTCTTCCCTGTGTTTAAGGTCAGAGATATTCCCAGATAGAATAAAGCAAAGCTGGTTAAACATATTAATAGATTTTCACTATTCCTTCCCCTACTCTAATCACTATATTTAATATTTACTATAAATTTACACATTTCTATTGTGCCTCTCTTTCCACTTATAGTCACTACATTTATGATATTTTCAATAACATCCATCTTTGTTATTAACTAGTAGTCCATTGCAGGAAGATTCCTGAAAGAATAGGGCTTCCTGAGCCAGAGCGAAGCAGAGAAAGGAGTGAAGCCCACCTCGACTCCCTTCTCTGTCGCCTCAGTTCCTGTCTCTGCCTCCTTGGCTTCCATCTCTGCCGCCTCAACTTCCATCTCTGCCACCTCAGCTCCCCCCACCAGCTTCTCCCTACCTTCTTCACCATCTCTGCTGCCTCAGCTCTGTTCTCTTCTCCACCGCTTGGCTCCCTTTTGTAGCACCTGGCTTCCTTCTACGCTGTCTTAAGTCTTCGCTCTCCCATGTATGCAAATTAACCACTATCTTTGGTGGGTTAATTTGCATACAGTCACTCTGATTGGCTGGTGGGTGTGGCTTGGGTGTCTTGGAATGATGGTTAATTTGCATATTACTCTTTTATTAGAGTAGACATGTATGTACACAAAGAGCAAGCAAGACCTATTTTCTCCCTTACTGTGCCTCCATTGCTTGGTACATTGGAAGGCTAGTAATTGATCTTCATTTATTAAGAATGAATTATAGTTTTCTTTTTATACAAAAAAATCAGATCCCAAATGTGATTATGTATTCAGTCAATAATGAATTCCATAACTGGGAATTGCAACTTAACCTAATGATGCTTTGCTCAATTACTTCTCAACTTTTGCTTGTTCACAACAATAATAAATTATTAATATTAGCCTCATCCTTCATGTTGTAGGTCAGATGGAATCTACTACTACATGTGACAGCAACTTAAAATATTATTAATGGAAAATTAATAGAAGCAGAGAGTGGGCTGTTAGTTGCCAGTGGTTATGAGGGAAAATGGGTGATAGTGATCAAAGGTTACAAACTTATAGTTATAAGATGAATACTTTTAGGGCTTTAATCTACAGCACAGTGACTATCCTATATAATAAAAGCCTAATATGCTAAGTGTCCTACCATTCAACTGTTCAACCAGTTGCTATGATGTGCACTGACCACCAGGAGGTAGATGCTCCGACCGGTAGGTTAGCTTGCTGCTGGGGTCCAGCCGATTGGGACTGGGCAAGATGGGCCCAACACCCTCTGGAGCCCTCCCACAGACCCTCCCCAGCCCCTGATCATGCACTGCTGGGGTTCTTCAGCCCTCTCACAATCTGAAACCCCTCGGGGGATGTTGGAGAGCCCATTTCAGCCAGATTTATGCAGACCAGGCTGAGGGAACCCTTCATGCATGAATCTGCACCAGGCCTCTAGTCTATATAAATAAAAATGTACATGTTCATTTGTTCAAAATCTCAAATCTCTGAAAGTTCTTCACCAATTGCTTTGAAATTTGATACAACATTGCATTCAAATATGCGCGTGTTTTTATATACCTACATTATATAGATGTCACACCTGTAACAGGTAAAAAAACATGCTTTTTTTTAAAAAAAACAGGTAAAAACATGCTTTTTTGGAAAAACAGCACTGTCTGTTGGATGTAAAAGCAACACATGCTACAAATTTAACAATATTATTCAGTCTGACATTCAAAGCCAGGCAGTCACATACAAATCCGTCAACACTGTTGTGGAAGCAGATGAAGTGGTTAATTATCCAACAGAATTTTGTAATTCACCTGATCTGCCAGGGATGGAATTCAATCCGTGAGCCAATTATCGTGTTGCGAAATGTC
>PVJC01003428.1:30854-70565 GCA_004026665.1 Murina feae
CACATGTGCAAGGCCAGACCAGTCGGGCAAGGCAGAGGCGGTGACGGTGCCAGGGGCAGCTGCCCATGAGGGTGCATTGTATACACGCAAGCATTGTGCAATTAAGCACATTAGAAACGTGCACTTTCTCTTTTCTTTCTTTTCCATTTAAGAAGACTCAGTCGGGTGAGGGCAGGGAAGCTTTCTCGGCTCCTTTTTCCTTTGGCTTTCGGGTGGCTCAGCGAGGGTTCCTGCCGGGGAGTTGGGAGCGGCTGGGCCGCTTTGGGCGCCGGGCGTGGGATGCGGGGCATGGGCCACCTGTGGGAAGAGGGGGTGCAGGCTGGCACTGGGGGGCCCGGGCTGCAGAGGTGCATGTGCACAAGGCCAGATCAGCCAGGCAGGGCAGGGGGCAATGTGTGCCAGGGGCAGCCACCCGGGAGGGTGCATTGTATACCGACAAGCATTGTGCAATTAAACATATTAGAAATGTTCACTTTCTCTTTTCTTTCTTTTCCATTTAACCAGACTGAGCCACAGCAACGTGTGGCCAGGTACAGCTAGTCTAAACTAATAAAAGTGAAATAGTAAAATTAACTGTTTCTTCGAGACAGGGTAAGCCACGCCCACCAGCCAATCAGAGCGGCTGTATGCAAATTAGCCCAGCCAACATGGCGGCCGCCACTCACAGACCTGAGTAAATGTTTAGGCAGCGTCCCTTGCAGCAGGAGTGAAAGCGATACTGTTTTCGGCCCTTGGCAGGCAGGCTCTGAAACATGTTTCAATAATGTAACAATCATAGAATCCTCGGGAGCTGAAGGGAACAGCAGCCTGGCCTGACTTACTAAGAGTAACAAAGTCTCATTATAGACGCTGTGCTGCTGCAAGGTGAAGCAGAGGAGGTTTCGTTACCTCAGCCCACCTCAGCTTAAAGTAACAGAAACCTGCGTCCAGCCAGCCTTGCTGGGACGTTGGGTCAATGGGAGCTGTGGGCAACCTTAAAGCCCCTCACCCAGGCTGGTCAGGCACGCCAGCAGGTGGGCATACCCCGAGGGGTCCCAGACTGCGAGAGGGCACAGGCCAGGCTGAGGGACCTCCCGAGTTCACAGAGCGGCTGCAGGGCGGGACAGTGCAGGACCCAGGACCCGTGAGTGGGAAACAGGCGGCAGGGTTGGAGGGCACCGGGAAGCGGGTAAGAGGCGGCAGGGTCGGCGGCCTGCTTGGTGGCTGCCCAGGCCCTTTGTGGGGCATCGGGGAGCAGGAAAGCAAGGCTGCAGGGGCCGGGGTCCTGCTTGGCAGCTCCCCAGACCCCTTGGCAGCACCGGGAAGTGGGAAAGGAAGGCAGCAGGGGACGGGTGAGTGGGAAAGAGTTGGCGGCCTGCTTGGCGGCTTCCCAGACCCCTTCCGGGGATCAGGGAGCAGGAAAAGGCTGGCCTGACCACGAGGCAGGGTTTTCCCTGCTTTCTGGTGGCTGGAGAAAGATGGGCGGTAGGCAAGCTTGGGAGGCAGGCAGCACCCAGCCCTGGCCACAGCTCAAAAAAGAGAACAACATGCAGGGGAGGGCAAGAGTCTGAGAGATCAACATAGAGGGGGTGCCTGCTCCAAGCCTTGACGGTGTGCATGGGGGCAGGTCCCCAACAGGTAGACACACACAGGAGGACTGCTCCGAGCCTCAGATGCGGCTGGGGACAGGTCCCCAGTGGTGACACACACACACACACACACACACACACAAAAGGCGCCTGGTAGACTGGGGCCATCATAGGACATCCACTGAGGGGTCCCAGACTGTGAGAGGGCATAGGCCGGGCTGAGGGACTCCCTCCACCCCGAGTGCACAAATTTTTGTGCACCGGGCCCCTAGTAGTTAATAATATTGTATTGGGTAGTTGAAAGTTGCTTATGGAGTAGACCTTCAATGTTCTCACAAGAAAAATGAATATAACACTATTGTGGTGATCATTTCTCAGTATGTCTATGTATCAAATCAAAACATTGTACACCTTACAATATTTTATGTCAACTATATCTCAATAAAGCTAGAAAAATTACTAATGAAATGATGTCTCAATAGTTGCTATGATGTTTAAACTAATATTTATTATTAAGAACTTAAGTAAAAAGTTAATATATTCCCACCCAACTGGCATGACTCAGTAGTCCAACATCAACTTATGAACCAGGAGGTCACGGTTCGATTCCCAGTCTCCAGCTGCGGGCTCAAATCCTATTGTGGAGCATGAAGGAGGCAACTGATCAGCGATTCTCTCTCGTCATTGGTGTTTATATCTCTCTCCCCCTCTCCCTTCTTCTCTAAAATCAATAAAAAAAATTTTTTTTTAAAGTTAATGTATTCCCAAATCTTACTTGGGTTGCCTAGAGTTGTCATATAATCTAATAAAAGAGTAATATGCAAATTAACCATCACTCTGAGACACCTAAGCCACACCCACCAGCCAAGCCATGCCCCCAGTCAATCAGAGTGGCTATATGCAAATTAACCCAGCCAAGATGGCAGCCAGCAGCCATGGAGCTAGAGCAAACAGGAGGCTTCTGTTGCACCAGCAATGGAGTTGAAACTGCCTACTTAGGCCAGCTGAGCCTCTGCTCAAGGCAACAAAGTTTCAATTATAGAAGATAAATAAACCCCAGAAACCTGATTCCAGCCAGTCTCACTGGGACATTAGGTCAATGAGAGCTGTGGGCAGCCTGAAAACAGCCCTCAGCCTCTCACCCAGGTTGGCCAGGCACAACAGCAGGTGGACATCCCCCGAGGGGTCCCAGACTGCGAGAGGGCACAGGCCAGGTTGAGGGACCCCACCCCCCCGAGTTCACAAATTTTTGTGCACTGAGAAAATCACTCAGGGTGGGGGGGAAATGTACACCTATATGTTTCTTCATTGAGCAGTGGTTGTCAGTCATCAGGTTTTGAATAAGCATAATTTTCTAAACTGAGACTGTTCCCAGGCCCAGCTTCATTCCTGTAAAGAACTTGGGGTACAGGGGGAAGGAAAGGACCAAGATGACCAAAGTTGAGGGTTGTTGTTTCTTTCCATTTTGTCTGTGTGTTTAAGAGTTGATATCACATGAAAGCTCTCCGAAGTTTGGCAAATAAGACAGCGCTCTTTTACTAATATCACAGATTATAGCACAGGGGAGGGGTTCTCTCTGTATCAGTGAAACAGATTCCGAGAAGCCTGGTGTGGACCTAACAGCACTTCAGTGGACTTTGATTGATCTCAGCCGCACGGCACTGCCCCAGCTCCATTAGCAGCATAGCAGGCCCAGGGACAGCTCTGAACATCTTTAGGACACAGAAATAGTAGCTGGGGAGTTGGCTGGCCTTTAGAAGCATGGAAAGGTGAATTTTATCAAAGAGAAACAGAGTTAAAGCAGAAGGCAAGGTAAAAGGTGATGGTTCTGTTAGTTGACGGCTGTGTTGTGATGACAGAACCACAACCTCTGTGGATCTGAAGGAATAAATAGGCCAGAGACGTTTTGTCTCCTCTGGGTAGAGACATGTAACTGCTCTTAGTTCCAGAAAGTGTGACTCTACATTTACATCTGGTTCCTAAAAAAAAAACTGGGTCCCTTATGCAATGTGACAGCTATGTCACAGTTCTACACCACACTGATTCACACATAAAATACTCCACCAAAATAGAACATTTATTTACACCTCTCTCTTTAGATGTTACATGGGAGCTATAGAACACCACACTAGTTCATTTCATATATGAATCCTGAAGGTACATAATAGGGTATGTTTCAAAAAGGTGTGTATACATTTATGAAACCTATTTCCTTTTATCATGGAATAGCCTGAGTGGAGGGAAAATTAGAAAATTCCAGATTTTATGAGCCTCTGAGTTGCAAAAGTGTTTAAAAAACCCAAGATGTCCTGTGTTTGATGTATTTTCCTTTGGGGCTTGAGTAATAAACATAGATATATGCAGGGAAGAATTTTATATCAAGTTTTAATGAAAGGTTAATCACTTCAGCAGCAATAAGTCATTTACTAGGAAAGGCATTCTAACTCATAACTGTAAGGTTTGATATGTGTTTCCATTTATTAAGAGGTAAGGAGAAAAAACATGAAAATAACCAAACTTACACTGTAGCTATTAACTGTTTGATGTTTCTTGATGCTACTAGATTTCTATCAAAATAGAAGCTCACTCAGCTGACCTTGTTTGAAGTTGACTAGTACTGCAATTTGATTAATTGTTGCATTAAGGTGGCAATAAACATAGTTTATTACAAGTTAGTATCAGCCAGAGGAGACAAAGCTTATGGGTACAAGTTGATAAGTATTCCACAGAGATGACAGGAAAAGAGTAAAATATGCAAGCAACTAGAAACTTTATGTAATAGATTGTTTCTAATATTATAACAACATAGACAAAATCCCTTGATTCTTTAAGGAAAACCTCAGAGCATCAAGTGGCTAAAAAAAGTTACTAACAGTTTCTTTACTGTTATGTAAGGCCAGCTATGATAGATTGGAAAGTGGCCATATTATTTCTGTTTTATTTATGTGCATGTTCTTTGCAGAGTAACTTTGCAGATAAAAAAAAAAAGAGAGACTCTTAGTTCCTTGAATTTGAGCTGATAGGGTGACTTGCTTTGGCTAAGAGAGAGGAAAAGTGATATTATAGTACTTCCTTGCTTCAAACTCAGGAGACATTGCATATCTCTGTTCACTCTCTTGGACTTTTACAGCCTTCATATGAATAGAACCAGATTAACCTCCTGGAAGACGGGAGGCCAAGTGGAGCAGTCAGTCGGTGGTTCTAAGCCAAGGCCCAAGACATGAAAAAGCTCACATTAACTCAGTAGAATCAAACCTCACCAGACCTTCCAGCTAAAACCCAGCTAGTGGTAGGATATAACCAAGACCACCCAGGCCTGCCAGGTCCATCCTCACCAGGGACTCATGAGCTAAATGAATGTTTATGGTTTTAAATCAGTGCTTCCTTTTGCAGTGGTGTATTACATAGTAACAGATAACTGATGTATTGTTGAGTATATTTGTGCTGGAAAACATGACCAAAATTTTATATACAACTAGAGGCCCAGTGAATGAAATTTGTGCATTTGGGGGCATTGCCTTAGCATTGCTGTGGAGGCAGAAGAGGCTCCCACCACTGCTGCTGAGCTAGCCAGCCATGAACCTGGCTTCTGGCTGAGCAGTGCTCCGCCTGTGGGAGCACACTGACCACCAGGGGGCACCTCTTGCATTGAGTGTCTGCCCCTTAATGGTCAGTGTGAGTCATAGCAAATGGTCGTTCTGCCATTTGGTTGATTTGCAAATGAGCCTTTTATTATATAGGACTAGAGGCTCGGTGCACAAAAATTTGTGCACTTGGGGATGTCTTGTGCCCTCTAGCAATCTGGGACCCCTTGGGAGATGTCCACCTGCTGGCTTAGGCCCACTCCCCAGGCAATTGGGCCTAAGTTGGCAGCCAGACATCTCTTTGGCAGCTCGGAGGCCCTTGGGAGATGTCCATTTGTCAGCGGGGAGCAGGCCTAAATTGCAGTCAACATCCTTAGATTTGCTGAGGAGGCGGGAGAGGCTCCCGCCACCACTGCTGTGCTGGCAGCTGGCAGCCTGGCTTGTGGCTGAGCAGAGCTCCCCCTGTGGGAGTGCACTGACCACCAGAGTGGAGCTCCTGCATTGAGCATCTGCCCCCTGGTGGTCAGTGTGTGTCATAGTGACCAATCATTCCCAGTGGGTCTGTAGTTAGGATCAATTTGCATATTACCTTTTTATTATATAGGATAAAGGCCTGGTGCATGGGTAGGGCCGGCTGGTTTGCCCTGAAGGGTGTCCCAGATCAGGGTGGGGTTCCTGCTGGGGTGCCTGGCCAGCCTGGGTGAGGGGCTGAGGGCTGTTTTCAGGCTGGCCACAGCCCCTTCAGGGAGAGGGGTCCTGCTGGGATGCCTGGCCAGCCTGGGTGAGTGGCTGATGGCTGTTTGCAGCTAGGTTGGCTGGAAACTGGTATCTGGGATTTATTTAACTTCTAAAGTTGAAACTTTGTTGCTTTAACTGAAGCCCAGGTTGGGTTATCCCTGACAACCCAGACTCCCAGTGCTTCCTTGATCCCAAGGCTGGAAGCAGGTATCTGAAGTTTGTTTATCTTCTATAATTAAAACTTTGTTGCCTGAGCAGAGGCCACAGCTGGCCTAGACAGACAGGAACCTTAGCTTCCTCCTACCTGGGGCAATCCTCCTGCTTATTCCAGCTCCCTGGCTGCTGGCCGCCATCTTGGCTGGGTTAATTTGCATGTAGTTGCTCTGCTTGGCTGGTGAGCGTGGCTTGGCTGGTGGGCATGGCTTAGGTGTAATGGAGTGAGGGTCAATTTGCATATTACTCTTTTATTAGATTAGCTAGATTATGTTTTTAATAGGGAAAGGACCTAAGCCATAGCATGGTTAGTTTTAAATTTTTTATGTAATAAAATAATCAAAAATCATAGACTAATGTCACCTATAATTCCTACTCCCTAATTCCTTAAAACAATATTGTTATAGGTACCTCTCACCAGCACCAAAAAGGTGTTCCTGGACAGCCCCCTGAGCCAGAGGAAAGGGCTGTTCCCAACCTCAGTCCTTGTCTCTTTTTTAAATGAATTTATAGCAGAGACCTTGACTGCATTGTGAAAACCCAATTTATTAAAGCAATTAAAACATGCACCTTTATTGAAAAAGCAAAGCAAACAAACCTATATATCTGGCTTGTGAAACACAGCCGGGATCTCAGCTAACCTGAAGAGCCAGTTAGGTGGGGGGTCTGAGGCGTTATATACCCTCCTGTCTACAGGCTTTACAATTCCTCTGCTGACTATTTTGGTACAGATTCATTTTCAAGACCTTTTATTTTATTCTTATTTTTTTACTTTGTTGTGGCTATCCCTAATTCATGAAAAGCACCTGGCAACTTTTTCTTGCCAAGCCTTGAGACCGCTCACTTCTCTGCTTAGGGAGTAACACAGCCCTTGCCCTTTTTTTCTTTCCTCCTTTCCCCTCCCTTTCTGCATTCTCTCATTAGGGAGGTTTTTTTGTTTTTAATCATTTGCTCTTATGTCCTTGGCTGGGGAAGATAACGGTTTGTTAGTTACAAGCTGGCTGCAAATTGCCACACTGTTTAGCCTTGTTTTAACTTTCCTTCCTCCTGCCTCGGAATCCTAGAACAATATTACTTAGTAGAGTAGTTTGTGCATAGGCATCCATTGTGTTTCACCCTTGGATCCTTTATACAGCACTCATGCCACACTTATTTCTCATTTGTTCACTGTTTTTGATGGAGAGCTAAGGGATGCCAAAATTTAAAAATCAAACAATGTTTCTGCTTCTAAATACAAGGCTGAAGTTAATTCCTACAACTTTTCAACCCAATCGTTCATTGGTTTTTAAGGAAATTGTTCTTTGTGTTTTAGATCTGGGAGAAGGAAACAGCAGGTGATTAAAAGGCTTCAGGAAAGTTAGCCTGAAACTTTCTTCTTTATCTATCCTATGGAACAAAAGTTTTATTGATGCTGAGGGATGTTCAACAAGCACTGTGCTCCTAGGGCACTGGAGGAAAACTATTGCAGCCGGGCAAGGGAACTACAAGATAAACCTTTCTTCTTCTAGGAGAGGGGCAGCGATGCACCAGAAATGCCCCTGGGAGAGGCAGAGAGGACTGAAGAGATTACCCTTCCTGAGACTGAAGCTAGGGGCACAATGGCTGCCTAGAGCAGCCTTACTCAGAAAAAAGGAAAGTGCCTCCTCTTTGCCCTCTTCCCAAAACACTGAGTAGCAAATACGAGTAGAATATTGATGGGAGCGGAACAGGAGGACAAGAATGAACTGAAAAATGAAAGCAGAGGATGGGTATAAAGAAAAATAAATTCAAGGAGACTCATGGAAAAGCATAGCTTGTGTAATAGGTAAAAGCTGACTTTCTCTCTCTCTCTCTCTCTCTCTCTCTCTCTCTCTCTCTCTCTCTCCTCTCTCTCTCTCTTCTCTCTCTCTCTCTCTCTCTCTCTCTCTCTCTCTCTCTCTCTCTCTCTCACACACACACACACACACAATCTGTGCTTACAGATACGAGTAGAAAAATTAGGAGAACATTTTTTCCCTTGGTTGTTGGGAATTAGAATATCTTACGTATTCAGAGAGTAAGTTATTTCCTGATCCTTACTCTTCTATCAAAACAGTTTTGGTTACTTTAGTTTCCTGTGTGATTGAAGCATGTGAAGACGCTCGCTCGTATTTTTTAACACTAAAGTTTGAGCTACTGCAATGAGTAGAAAGCATCAATATACACAGCAATGACTGTTGACTAAGTTGCAATCAATTCCTATTGACTGCAGCATGATTTTATTTAAGGTTAAGATTTAGTCAAGTTCATCTCCCCACTTAACAACTCAAACAATTCCTATCGTGTAGTAAATAGTCCTTTTTTGTTATTTTAATTTCTATTTACTTTATTTTTTATTTTGTTTTATTGCTTAAAATATTACAAAGAGTAGTACATATGTCTCCTTTTTCCCCCTGCCCTTCCCCCAGCCTCCCCTACCCCCCAGTGTCTTGTGTCCATTGGTTATGCTTATATGGATGCATGAAAGTCCTTTGGTTGATCTCTTACATATGCTCATGCCTTCAGGTTTCCCTGGTTCTCAGATTTAGGCAATGGATATAAGTAATTGAAACAAAAATTTTTCAGTGATCTAGAAAATATATTATTCAACAAAAAGCCTAAAGAGACTTCAAAGGTATTTTAGAAATGCATAAAAATATATTAAGTTAAATATTGTTGAATATTGATGGTACAGTGTTTTAATAAAAATATTCTGATCTTGTATAATGTTAGATTTCTTTAGGGTCACAATAGCCCATTTTATTAAACACATCAAAATTATTTATTGTTTCAAATTATAGTGTTTAATTTTGTGATATTTAAAAATGCATATTTTGAGCCAGCTATCATTTAATTTCTATTTGGCAATATGCTATGTATAATTAGTAAACTGAATATAATATTATATACATTTGAAATATAATAACCAACTTTTAAATATGAAATGATAAACTTTATTAATTTAAGAAAAGAATGATCTTTTTCTGTATCTATGAATATCAGTATTTCAAAACTAAAATTCAAATTAACTTCTTATCTAAATTTTTCTATGAATCTCTTTTTCAGCATTCCTAATGATATAAAAATTTTAAATAACAAAACAATGAATAGAAAATTTCTGAAATGAATAAGGCTTTTCTATATAATGAAGCATATAATATACAGTAGAAGAAAAAAAACTATCTTCCTATCATTTTCCTTTCAACTGAAACAGAAAATTCTTGAAAAGAGATTGAGTTGATAGTCATTATTTACATTTCATATGAAACTGGTTGTCCCTTTTTTGTATTATGCTCAGACACTTTCATAGCCTGTATGCTACTTACCCCATAGGTAAGAGCAGAAATTTCAGGTGATGGCAAGGGGGGGACATCCCATATCCAATCCACAACACTTTTCAGACTAAAAGGTGGTGAGACTAAGAGTCACCAGAGAGGACAACAGACATGAACCAGAATTATCTCCAGCAAACCAACTTGGGGCCACTCTAGTTATGTCCTGTGCTGTCCTGTCTCACGTATACTATCGAGAGCTCTGTTTGCTCTGCCTTAGCCACAGACTTCTGGTCCCACGCCTGGTAGTTGGAAAGAAGAGGTAATGAAAACAGTTATAGAGATAGGAAGGAGCATAGTAGTGAGTTCTGAAAAACAGCTATGAAGAATTGACAAAGAATAGGAACAAGAGCCTAAATAAGGCTTTTTTTAATGGCCTTTACTGCCCTGACATCTGAGATGAAAAATCTGAGTGAGGGAATAAGGCACTAGCAATCCACTTTACTGTACTGTAGATTTTGAAGATTAATGGTCTTTCGTTCTTCCTGTACAGCAAATCGGATACATGAAGAGAGTATATGGCCTGCCTTAGTGCACTACGCTTATATCTGATTTACAAGCTGCATAGGGCTCTCCATCAAAGTAACAGAAAAGATTTCCGTCTTGCTCAGAATGGCATTCTGAGTGTTGTCTTAAGAATGAAATGCGATTTAAAGTGCATCGCCTTCTTGACAGGGAAATCCAACCCCGCCCCACTGACTATTTTACAACATTTCAAATAAGGCCCTCAATTTGTTTTGTGGCAAGTATGATTTACTCAGTTCTGACAGACTTATTTTGATGCTGACAGTAGCATCATCAAATAATGGCTCTGTTCTGAAAGGGAAGGTACTAACTTTTGCCTTTGAGCATTTAACAGCTTATCACAGGGATCATGTTGCAACTACTATAAGGTCTACTGTTGCATCTAGAAGGTTACTCCTATCTAAGACTTTAGCTCACACTTAACCTAGTGAATATAAATAATGTGTAAGAATGGGAGGCTGCCTAATTTTAAGTTAAGAAAAATAAAATTGACTTATACTTAAATAGGAACCTCTTAGTGTTTTCACAAATTTGACACAAAGTTATGATCTGTTTGGTGTTTTGAGAAGTGCTTCTATGACTGACCAGTCTCAAACCTCCTTTCTAAATAAATGCATTTTGAAATAAAGAGGGAAGGAAGGAAGGAAGGAAGGAAGGAAGGAAGGAAGGAAGGAAGGAAGGAAGGGGAGGGAGAGAAAGAGAGAAAAAGAGAGAGAAACCTTAAAAGAGATGTAAAAATCTTAAAGGAATTTCATATTAATTTTATTCTCATCAATGTTTAAAATATAGTTTTAATTGGAATATATTCTTGAGAGATTCTAAATAGATTTAGGGCAGTATTACATAGGTCTGGAATCTGAGAAGAGTTAGAGTGGTAAAAGGACATTACTTTGATACATGGCCACAATATATCCATGCACATTTTATTCCCAAATTGAATATTCATAGCATATATAATGATTTCAGATTATATTAAATAAATACCAAATAGTCTATTTTATTTAATATGCAATCTATTATCTGGTAGGGAAAAGGTTTGTCTGAGAGTACAAAAATATGTGTAGATGAAATGTTTATCATTTCATGAACACATAGCTAATTTTTCTAAATATCTAAACAAATAAATGAAAAATAAAAATGTTAAAATACCAGAGTATAAAAAATGTATAACACATCTAGATATAAAATTATTCAAATATGTACACTAACTCTAACTGAAAATAGCAAAATAGTGATAAGATAAATTAAAGAAAACCCAAATAAATGGAAACTATGCCTTTTTTAGTGATTTGGATCACTATACTTTTAAAGATCCCAACTTTCAAAATTGGTATATGGATTCAGAGAAAAATGTACCAATAAATATTCAATATCCTTTAACCAAAAGTGATAACTTATCTAAAAATAATATTGAAACACAAAAAATATGGGTTACCCAAGGCTATCTTGAAGAACAACAAAGTTGGAGTGGTCTACAACTATAATTCAAGATTTACTATGAGGCTGAAATAGTATGTTGTTAGTTGAGTCACTCTATAGAGAAAATTAATAAATTTTAACCTACACCTCATATTAATACCCAAATTAATTTGTTATGAACTATAACATAAATGTGAAATAAAATACATAAAGCTTTACTGGAAAAATTTTTAAAAAATCATGACATTAAGATAGTCATATTTTTTTAAGAAATATATTTACTACAATAGAGACAATAGAGAATAAAAAGGGTGAAAATAGATGGAAGATCTTCATACTACATATATCAAAAAAATGAATCATACCCAGAGTTTTAAAGGAAAACACCTCCTACATGTCAAGAAGACATAGATATGAGATTGATTTAAAAATTAGGTAAAGTTACCATCTCACACTTGTCAGAATGGCTGCCATCATTAAATCAACAAACAAGTGCTGCTGAGGATGTGAAGAAAAAGGAACCCTGGTGCACTGCAGGTGGGAATGCAGACTGGTATAGCTATTATGGAAATCAGTGTGGAGTTTCCTCAAAAAATTAAAAATGCAACTGCCATTTGATCTAGTGATCTCACTTCTAGGAATATATCCTAAGAAACAAACACCAATCAGAAAGGATATACACACCCTTATGTTCATAGCAGTGCTACTTACAATAACTAAGACCTGGAAACAGCCCAAGTGCCCAACAGTAGAGGAGTATATAAAAAAAGTTGTGGTACATTTACACAATGGAATCCTGTATAAAAGAGGGATCTCTTTCTTACCCTCTGAGACAACAGAGAATGACCTAGAGAATATTGTGCTAAGTGAATGAAATAAGTCAGTCAGGGAAAGACAAATGTCACGTGATTTTACTTATATGTGGATACAGATAATAGTGAGGTGAAGGCCTGGGAGGGGACAGGAGAGGAGAGAGGAGTTCAATGGGGGAAAAATGGTGACATTTGTGGTACTTTAAACAATAAAGATAAAGTTTTTAAAAGACAAAAAAATAGATAAAGAACTTGCATTTCACATAGGAGATCAGCATAGCCAATCAACATACAAAAAAAAAAAAAGTTGTATAACATCATTAGTCATCTGGAAAATACAAATTGAAATCACAGGCAAATATTTATTAAATTATACACACAATTATATACTCTCCAGAATGACTAAAATTAAAAATATTGGTAACTCATAACAATCATCATGGCAAATTGAAATGCAAATTGATGCAATAGTTGTGAAAAACTGTTTGGTTGTGTCTACTAAATATATACTAAACTATGACAAAGAATATTCTACTCCTACATAACACATAACAAGAGAAACAAGTGCTTATGTGCACCAAAAGGACCTATACAAGAACATTCACAACTTTATTCACAATAACAAGATGTGCGTCAACAGGGAAATAGTCTAGTGACATGTTCATACAATAGAATATTACAGTTAGCGTAATATTTTCCTGGTCCATTCATGCTGTCCCAAAGGATAAGAGATCCCGCTTTGGGTTGGGGGGATGAAAAGAGATAAACCAAAGAACTTATATACTTGTATGCACAGCCTGTGGACATGGGCAATAGGGTAGTGAAGACATGGGCAGGTGGGTAGGGGCTACAGGGTGGTGGTGGTGGAAGAGGGGAAATGGGAGATATCTGTAATACTAACAACAATAAAAAGTATTTTTAAAACATTAAAAAATGGGTGGATGTGGTTTGAAAACACTACAAAAAGAATACTACAAAATAATAAAACAAAGAAAACAGTAATACACATAAACATGGATGAATATTATAGGTATTATGTTGCAATAAAATCAAGAGAATGAATTCCATTTATTTAAAGTTCCAGCACAAGAGAAATCTGATTATTAATTATATAACTCTATATTTTATCTGAGTTATGTTTATATAAATGTAAATATCTATAAAAAGTCATCAAGCTGTATATTAAATATTAAGAACTTTAAGTACCTGAATCAATGTTATAAACATCATTCTCAATAAGATAAAAAAGAATGTCAAATTAATAAATAGAAAATAGAAATAAGAAAATATATTTAAAAACTGAAGTTAATTAAAATATATAGAAGCATTATATGAAGAAAAATTAATTTTGTTAAAAATAAACTCATTAAAGAATTATGGATATAGATAAAGAAAAGAACATATAAACATTTAATGTCAGTAATGACAAAGGAAGTATCACAATATATCCTAAAAGCATCAAAGATAAGAAGATATTATGGAATATCTTATTAGAAAATATAAGTGAAATTGATTATTCCTAGTGTGCACAGCTATTTTTAAAAAACATACAAAACTTATAAATAATCCTATAACTTTTAAATAAAATAATCTTAATGAAATTCTAATTATCTTCTTTTCACAAAGAAGTCCAGGCTCAGTTTGTTCACTGGCCATTTCTACCTAACTTTTAAGGGAAAACTAATGCCAATCTTATGACAATTATTTCAAAGAATAGAAAAGAATGATTTCTCCCACTGTGTTTTAGCAATCCTCATACTTTTGCTACCAACCTCTGACAAGAATATTGCAGGGAAAGATGATTTGAGGCCAAATTCTCAATGAATATAGATGTAGGAACAGAATATAAGGAAAGCAATTCATTCATTTTAAATCAAGGGATGTATTTATATCTTATCATATCATAAACAACATAGGTTTACCCATGGATTGTTCTGTTGTTATAATACTAGGGGCCCAGTCCACAAAAATTTGTGTACTAGGGGGGGTTCCTCAGCCTGACCTGTGCCCTCTCACAGTCTGGGAACCCTCTGGGGATGTCCACCTGCTGGCGTGCCTGGCCAGCCTGGGTGAGGGGCTGGTGGCTGTTTCCAGGCTGGCCAAGCCCCCCAGTGGGAACCCTCACCCCATTGGGGTGTGGCTAGCATGGTTGACGGGCTGAGGGCCATTTTCAGGCTGCCCACAGCCCCTTTAGGGAGGGGAGTCCTGCTGGGGTACCTGGCCAGCCTGGGTGAGGGGCTGATGGATGTTTGCAGGCTGGCCATATCCCCTTCAGAGAAGGGGTCCCTGCTGGGGTACCTGGCCAGCCTGGGTGAGGGGCTGATGGCTGTTTGCAGCAAGGCTGGCTGGAATTTATTTAACTTCTAAAGTTGAAACTTTGTTGCTTTAACCAGAGTCCAGGTGGGGTTGCCCCTGACAACCCTGGCTCCCAGCACTTCCTTGGGCCCAAGCCGGCTGGAAGCAGGTCTCGAATTTATTTAGCTTCTATAATTGAAACTTTGTTGCCTTGAGCCGGCATAGGCAGACAGGAACCTTAGCTTCCTGCATCTCTGGGGCATGCCTCCTGCTTGTTCCAGCTCTGTGGCTGCCAGCCACCATCTTGGCTGGGTTAATTTGCAAATAGTCACTCTGTTGGCTGGTGGGTGTGGCTTGGCTGGTGGCATGGCTTAAGTATAATGGAGTGAGAGTCACTTTGCATATTACTCTTTTATTAGATTCGATTTGAAAATATCTATATATTTAAAAGGCTAATAAGCAGTGTCCCAGTTGGTATTCAACCAGGAAAATGGGAATTCTATCACTTGTAATGATGTGCACTGACCACCAGGGGGTGGTGCAGAATGAAGAGAGGCCCTGGCTGGCAGCTGGGGAAGGGAGGCCCTGTCCAGCTGCCAGAAGACCCTGATCGACCCTGATTGCCGGCCAGGCCTAGAAACCCTACCTGTGCATAACATTTCGTGTACTACGCTTCTGGTATTTATATAATCTATCGCATTAAAAAAAAATAAGTCATAAACTTTTCAATATATGCAGAAAGCCATCTAATAAAGAGATGGGAACTGCCTTAATCTTCCTTAATCTTAATAAAGGGGTTCTATTTTTAAAAAATTCTTCAGCAAACATCATTACTGGTGGTGAATTATTGAGAACTTTTGTTCAGAGATCATGAATAAGACAAAGATGCTCAACTATCAGAATCTATTATTGAGTCTATTAGTTATTCTCTAAAAGAAAGAAAAAAGATATTATATAAAGATTAGAAAACAAGAAAAGGACTGCATTTCAGATATCATAATTATATACTGGTAAATACTAGAGACTGGTGCACAAATTCATGAATGGGTGGGTTCCTGCGGCCTGGCGGGCAATCAGGGCCAATCAGAGCCCTCTTGCCCAGTCCTGTTTGGGGCTCATCAGGGCCGGCTGACTGGGGGGAGGGACTATAGGAGTTTGGCTGGCAGGCTGCAGAAGGTTGGCTGTGAGAGCACGCTCACCACCAGGGGGTAGCTTCTGTATTGAGCTTTTGTCCTCTGGTGGCCAGTGCCTATCATAGTGACCAGTTGACCAGTTGTTCAGTCGATCCATCATAAAGGTCGCTTGGCCTTTTATATATATTTTGGAATACCTATCAATAAATTAGAAATGAAAGTATGCTAACAATAATAATTATTATTATATTATTTAATACTATGATATAAAATAAACATAAGCTTATAAGTTCTAGTGTATATTATTGTGAAGCATAGCCTAACTTCATTTTGTGGGAATAATGTTTCAATCCTTTTTGTGTATAAAAGAAAAATTCTGGAATATGACAATCCATTTCTTAGTCTCTAAATTTACAAATGTCAAATCAAACACAACTCTGCCAGTTATTTGTCAACATATATACTTTCATATTTTTAAAATTTAATATTTGTTCTCAAGATTATTGCTGTAGAGTCACATAGGTCTTTAGGCAATTTGTTATTCATATTTAAATATATACACAGTGATGGAGAAAAGTAGGTTACAGCTCAGCTGTTTGTATGGGAAAAGATGTGGGTTATAATTGTCAGAAAATCATTATTAACTCAAAAGAATATCACTATGACACAGTAAACCTACATTTGAGCCCCCTGTACATATATATTTTTTATTTTATACTGAGTGGCCTGGTGCACAGATTTGTGTACATTGAAAGAAAATCAGAAGCCCACGCCCACGAACTGGGGAGTTTCCACATCCCCATGAGCTGCCGGAAAGTTGTGTGGGAGTTGGCCCTCCTCCTCGAAGCTTCCTGAAAAATATTTCCAAATGTTTCTTCTGCGGCCAGGGTCTCGTACCTTGCTAGTAGGAGGTCCCCAGTGGATGCATTGGGCCATGCTGGTTGCTTTCCACCACACAGAGCCAGATAAGATACACTCTGAGGTGAACAATACTAAATTAGGGATCTTGGGGAGGTAGAGGTGCTCTGTTGCCCACACCCTCACCCTTCAGATTCATCTGTCTTTGAGTTTTACCCTGATTGTCAGTCATACTTTGTGGCCACTGTTATATTGCTGCCTTCCTCTGAAGCTCCAGGGCAATCAGTAAGAGGTGAGATTTGATCTCGATGCCTGAGGCAGAGTTCCAGGAGCCCAGCAGTGATATCAGGCTCATCCTGGTTACTCTGACTGTCCAAGCTTCAACCGATCACTGGAGATTGTAACTGCAGGCTTATGGGGTACCAGGGATGTAGCAGTGCACTAAGTGGAAGGTGGCTGGGCAGAAGCCTGAGCCAGGGCCAGCCACCATGCAGCTCCCACTAGCCCGGGCCCTACTGCACCTGCTGCCACTGCTAGTGGTCAGTGTGCCTCATAGCAACTGGTTGTCTGGTCGTTCTGGTCATTCTAGTTGTTCAACTATAATGGTTGCTTAGGCTTTTATGTATTATATACTAGAAGCCCAGTGGACAAAAATTTGTGCACTCGGGGGTGGGAGGGTTCACTCAGCCTGGCCTGTGCCCTCTTGCAGTCTGGGAACCTTCGGGAGATGTCCACCTGCTGGTGTGCCTGGCCAGCCTGGGTGAGGGGCAGAGGGCCGTTTCAGGCTGCCCACAGCCCCTTCAGGGTTTGGATCCCTACTGGGATGCCTGGCTGGAAGCTGGTATCTGGGATTTATTTAACTTCTATAATTGAAACTTTGTTGCCTTCGTCCCCACTCGAAGCCTGGGTTGCTCCCTGGCAACCCAAGGTCCCAGCCTGGAAGGTATCTGAGGTTTATTTATCTTCTATAATTGAAACTTTGTAGTCTTGAGTAGAACTCAGGGCCCACAGGGCCCTGGCTTCCTCCATTGCCTGGGCAACTCCAGCTCTGTGGCCTCTGCCATCTTAGTTGACTTAATTTGCATATTTGTTCCTGATTGGCTGGTGGGTGTGGATGGTGGGCATGGCTTATGGGTATAACAGAGTGGGGTTAATTTGCATATTACTCTTTTATTAGATTATATAGATTGGGATCATTGTCCATAGCTTACTGATTTTCTTCTGAGAACTTTCTGTCATCTTAAGTTCACATAAATTGAGGGTTGGATGTTTGCCTGTTTAAATTTTCATGCTTTATATGGGAATGAAAAATGTTAACTATATGAACATTAATTTTAAACTGACAGAGTACAGTTATATTTACAGAAAAAATATTTGGAAGTTTCCATTATTGGCCTATTCTTTCAAATAGCTGCTTTTTTCCCCTTGCTTCATTTTAAATTTATCTTTTATGTAATTTAATTCAAGAAATGTATTTATTGTAGATTTATCTTGAAAAACAAACTCTTAAGAGTATTGCTTTATCTAACAGTTTACATATGGCGGTGGTTTAAAGGCATGCATTCTGCATGGCGTGATTGACATTTTGTTCCTCACATGTAAATAGTTACCAACATAAATCTTTTCAGAGGTTTGTTGTGGATTCTCAAATGAGATTTATTGTAAAAAGTCTCTTCATACTTTACAATGTAAAATGCCATTTGTGTTAGTGGTTATGATGAGATAAGAAGAATTATATTTTAACAGCAAATTATCCTATCTAATAAAAGAGTAATATGCAAACTAGGTGTCACTCCATGATAAAGATGGTCATCCCCATAGACACAAGATGGCCACCCCCATGGCCACAAGATGGCGGTGCCCAGTCCGGCTCAGTCCTGCCACTGAAGTGGTCAGGCCTGTTAGCCAGGCAGGTGGCGGGGGAGATGGGGTGCCTGAGGGACAGAACAGGTGATCAGAGGGCCTGGGAGTCCCCTGCTCAGGCCAGAGGCCTTCACTAAAGGCCTCAGGCATGGGCAAGGGTGGAGTCGGTGATCAGAGGGGGCTGGGGCCGAGTTGGTGATTGGAGGGATATGAGGGTGCCCTACCCAGGCATAAGGCCTGGGCCAGAGGACTCAGGCCTGGGCAGGGGCAAGGCCAGAGATCATAGGGACCTGGGCTCTGTGAAGCCGGCAATCGAAGGGGTTTGGGGGTCCCCTGCCCAGGCATGCATCCTTGGCCAGAGGTTACAGGCCTGGGAAGGAGTGGAGTTGGGATTGGAGGGGCAGGGGTGGAGCCGGTGATTGGAGTGAACTACAGAGGAAATACCTTTTCTTAGCACTCATTGGCTAAGCTCCCTGTATACCACTGGTAACATTCTTAGTAATTCAGGCAATAAGAATCCCTAAAGGCGATCTAGGGTTTTTCCACCACACTCCTGGGGAAAAAAAATGAAGGTTCACTGCTGGAGGGCTAGGAAATGTCATATCCTGCCCTAGCTGGTTTGGCTCAGGGCATAATGCCTCAGCCTGCTGACTGCAGGGTGTGGGTTCAATTCTGACCAAGGGTATGCACCTAGGTTGCAGGCTCCTCCCTGGCCAGGGCCCAGGTCAGGGCATATGCAGGAGGCAACCAATCAAAGTGTTCCTCTCACTTTGAAGTTTCTCTCTGTCTTTCCCTTCTCTTCCACATTCTCTAAAAATCAATGGAAACATATCCTCAGGTGAGGATAAAAAAGAAAGAAAGAAATGTCATATCCTATGAAAGACACATCTTGAAAATGCCTAAAGAAAGTTGTCATTTCTTCATGGTGAAGGGACTGGAGTCCATGTTAATGAAAACACCTTGGTGGCTGCGGTGACTGGCAGTGGCTGCAACAGTGGGGTTATGGGGCTGGTGGCTTCCCCTGATTAGCCTGGTCGCCTCCTACAAAGGGAGGCCAGACTGTGGGTTAGGCCCGCTCTCCAAGGGGATCAGGGAACAGGCGTAAGCTGTCAGTAGGACACCCCCTGTGGGCTCCCAATATGTGAGAGGGGGCAGGCTATGCTGAGGAACCTTCCCCAGTACACGAATTTCGTGCACCGGGCCCCTAGTGAATATATAAAGAAGGCATAACCTTTAGATCACAATTGATCAGTACTATTATGACTGAAAAAAACAACAACATTATCCAAATGTTAATACAGTTGTACTCCTTATGACAGCTGAACAAGATAACTTCATAAACAGAATCAAATCTATCTGCTACATATGCTCAGATTTAATATCACTATAGACAGCTGCCCGCAACAGGATAGTTGGACTTAAATGTAGATATTGTGAAGAACTTAGCTGCCTGTCACATGATTTGAAGCATTCATTCTTCTTGGACTGTTAAGATGAGGAATATCCTAACCATTAAGGCATGTGCTACTTTTCAGAGCATTACATAATTTTGAAGATACTGTGTCCAGTGATCAAGGTGATATAGAGGGCTAAGTGATGATGGAGTTTTTATATTTTACTTGAAAAGAGAAAGTGTTTATATAAAACCATTCGCCATCACAGTCCAAGAGGTTTACTTCAAAGGAGAAAGTGTTCATGTAAAATCACAGTCCAAGAGGAATGAATGCTTCAAATCATGTGAATATATATATATATATATATATATATATATATATATATATATATATATATATATATAACTTCATTCAAATAATATCGTTTTGTAATTTCAAATACCAATTGTTCAGCAGTGGTACATAGGAAGGCAATCATATTGATCACTTTGCATATTGAACTTGTATACTGAAATTGTGCTGTACTCACTTATTAGTTACAAGCCTTTTTTAAAAATAAATATTCTTGGAGTTTTCCACATAGGCATTTTTGCACCTGAAAAAAGCATTTCTACCTTTCCTTTGTATAAATTGTATACCTTGTATTTGTTAATTTTTTTCTTATTGCATTAGGTAGAATTTTCAGTACTATGTTGAATGAGAATGATGAGAAAGCACATCCTTGCCTTTTTCCCAATTTTTGTGAAAAAGTCTTGGGCCTTTCACCACTTTTACAGGACTCTTATTTATCCTTTTAATCTTCATGGGCTCAGTGTTAATGGCCTCTCTGTTATTTCCAATATTGCTAATGTGTATCTTTTCACTCATTTTCCTTATTGGTTAGACTAAAGATCAATTAATTGTATTAACTTTTTCTATAAATGGAATTAAATAATGCTGGTTAATGGTGCTCCTGGGTCATGTATAACTTTAGTGATTTCTTGCCTACTTGATCTTAACTGTTAATGGTAGGGAAATGTGGATGTACCCAATTATGACAATGAATTCATCTATTTCTATTAATTTTGCTTCCTATGTTTTGAAGCTGTGTTATCAGGTGCATAAATGTTTAGGATTGTGATGTCTTTTTTGCAGAACTGACCTCTTAATCACTATGCAATGCCCCTTTTACCATCTTTCATCTTAAGTATGCTTTGTCTGAAATTAATAGATACTCCAGCTTTATTTCATAGTTAGCATGGTGTGTATATTTCTCCATCACTTTACATTGAACCTAAGTCCTTATATTTAAAGTGGGATTCTTGTAGAAAATATATAACTATCTTGCTTTTTAATAATCAAATCTAACTTCTTTGATTTGGTGTATTTAGACCATTTGTCTCAAAAAAGTTATTGATATATTGAGACTAATATCTGCCATGTTTGTGTTTTTTATGGGTTGCCTTCTCTTCTTCCTTCTCTGGTTTGCCTTGATATTTTATATGATTTAATTTATGTCCTCTCTTAGCTTATCAATTATACTTCTAAACTTGATCTTAGCCAAAAGGCTGAAAAGCACTCATTTGTATTTCTTTGAAACTGATTTTTGTTGTTTTTTTGCTGATAAAAGGTCATTTTATTATCTGCTCTGACTCCAAGGTGTAATTTTGCTGTATGTAGGCAGTAAACTTGAAATTTGTATAGATAACTTTTATTCAGACAAATGGTTGGCCATGGGGAAGAAGAGGGTCATAAATTTCATTGTTAGCAGGGTTTCTTCAGGGACAAAGAACATTGTACATGAATGAATGATACTTTCTTAAATTTAAATTAATTTTTAAAACTAATGTTGATGCTCTCCCTGTGCTTAAAATAGCCATTTTAACTAATCTATTTCCATCTTCAATCATTTTCTACTATCTGTGTATACCTAGTATGTTTCTTTATGATGTTTTATTTTATACTTATTCTGCTTGATATTCTCTGACCTTCTTTCATCTGTGGTTTGCTGTGTGTCATTACTTCAGATATTTCTTCTGTCTTTCTTTGCCTTCTGGCATTCCAATTCAACATATATTACACCTTTTGATATTGTTCCTCAATAGTTAGGTGTACTGTTGTATGTTTTTGTTGTTGTTTTTTTAATCTCATTGATTTTTAGTTGCAGAAGTTTTTATGGACTTATTTTAAGCTCACTTATTCTTTCTTCACCATGTAAAATCTATTGTTTAGCCCACCAAAAGCATTTTTATTTGACAGTATTTTTTAGTTCTAGCGTTTTCTTTTTCCCAACTGGGCCTAGACTTTTGGACTTCCATTATCCACCCCCACTTTTCCCCTATTTGCAAGATTCCAGTTAAGTTGGCTTAGCCAGAATCCTCCCCCCTCAAAATCTGATGAAATCCCTCATCATTTTCCACCATGCCCCAGGTGATATGTGATTACCCTGGGCTACCCTACCCTGGAAGAAAATATTTTTAAATTTCATACCTGATAAAGGATTTTTACCCAAACTATTTAAAGAACTTTTAATATTTAATAATAAGAGAACAAGCAATTCAATTTAAAAATTGGCAATGAAAGTGTCAAAAACTGACACTTCAGCAAAAAAAAAAAAGTAATGGCAAATAAGGACATGAAAAGATGCTCAATATAATTATTAATTAGGAAAACAAATATTAAAACAATTAGGTATTCCAAATAGAATACCTAAGTTGAAAAAGCTCATCATACCAAGTATTGGATAGAATGTGGAGGAATTCCATTTCTGATATACTACACATGAAAATATAACATTGTACAATGCCTTTGGAAAGCATTCATGTAATAGTCTATACTAAAATATAGTGACATAAAGAGCAGTGGTCATCTTGGGATGGAAATCATGAAGGGGATGGTGGAAATGCAAATGTTAGACTTTTGGGAGTGATGGATACCTTCATTATTTCAATTGTAGTGATGGCTTAACATGTGTTAAATGTCAAATTGCACACTTTACGCATGTGCAGTTTAATTTGTGTCAATTAAACCTTAGCAAAACTACTTTTAAAAAGAAAAATTATGTATGAATTACAACACTTGTAATTCAGTTAGTCTACTACTTGAGCCAATAACAGCTTAAATAAATGAGGATTTTATGTTTTTTCCCAGCATAGGCATTTCAGGATTCCATGCTTTCATTAATGTGGTAGGCTTCTTAAATTTTTCTGTTCAATGGTTATTAGTGTTGAGCTTTTACCTTTTAGGCTCAGAAATATACCTCTACATCCAGGAATCAGGAGCATGTCATAGGCAAATCAAAAAAGAAAAGTAAATGAAAAAGGGGAGAAGCCTTTGTCAGCTGACCCTATTTTAAATAGGTATTCCCATTTTGTTCATCTCGTTGACCAAAAGTTCATCCTACGGTGATCACTCTCAAGAGAGAGCCTGTGAAATACAGCTTTCATTTTCTTTGCTTAGATTTACACATTGGCTCCCCAAACTAAATTGAGGTTTTTATAGGTTTTTTTTAGTAATGAATAAGGCTCAAATGGATATTGGATTGATAACTAGGAGAGTGTGCCAGAGGCATCAATAGTCCTTTTCATAAGTAAGTTTGGGTACAAGAAAGAGAAAAGTTCTAAAGATCTGGAATTCTCTATCTCACCTGCCTCAATCCTGACAGCAATTATGTATGTGTCTCACACAAAGGATAAATGATTATGTAAGCTGAGGTAAAAGGAAGTGAGTGATGTCTCATGTAGCCTGTTACATATAGAAGAAATATAGAGTACCTCCATCCAAGTGACTAGATAGCAAAGCGCCCCAAACAGCAGATGTGGTCCCCCAATCTATGTTCCATTAAAAAAAAAGCCAGAATTCACATCAGAGTGGCGTACACTTCCTCTCTAGCCAGTGTCCAAAGGGACGTGTCGAGAGTTCTGAAGGGAAGTATCAAGTGAGAAAGAAGATGCACTAAATGAATGAAAACAGGCTAGACCATGCTTGGAACAAGGAACTTAACAAATGGTAGAAATCATGCAAATTGAAATTAAACTGATTCCCACTTGCTCATTTTTATTTATTGGTAAAGTGGAATATTTTCTTACTTTCTAAACATTTTTAAATATATCCTCTAAAGTCCTAAGAACCATGTTGAAATATGTATGCTATTCAATATTAAAAATATTTTTTGAAATTCAGAGAAAATGAAATGATAAACAAGTGCTAGAAACAACTATATCGATGATAAAATTATAACCAGCCAGAAGTTATAAATTTTATGTCAAATAATTCTATTTAATTTATACCAATATATTTATAAGAGCATTTTATATGGAATGGGCAATTTTTAATAAGTTATAAATTATCAAAATTGGACCAAGAATAAGTAGAAAGATGTTAGTGAAGCAAAGCAATTGGAACGAAAATCTAAGCTCTTAAATCTGAGGTCCAGATCATTTTCTGGAAGCAGCTTGCCAACTATCATAAATGGATATTTCAATGTTCTATAAAATACTCCCCAATATGGAAAAGATTATTATTCCAAACTTAAGATAGTCAATAAATTTAACCACTTTTGATGTATAAATATAATCAGAATATGATACTTTAAGAAATTAGAGAATTGTCACACTTTCAGAAATAGCTTAAAGAGATTGCAGGCATTTATTCATTTATTAAAGTTTGTTTGAATCTAAAATTGCAAGTGAACTTAGAGACAAATTTCAGCCTATTCTATAGGATAGTATAAGATACAAACTTATTTTTTCTTGAGCTGAAAAAAAGTAGATTTATAAGGAAAATGTATTTGTTTCCAGATGAGTTTGCTATGATTTATTATTATTATTATTATTCTATTTACAGGGCATTAAAGACTGCAATTTCTCCAACTGGTATAACTTTCTAGAAAGGGGACAATGATAACTGTGAGAATTGCTAGTATTATTTATAACAAGTAGAGCCTTGCAAAAGACTTTGAGTGAGTGTAAATGAAGCATGTCAGATTTGCTTAGTAAAGTTGTGCTAATGCATCATGAAATCTGTGGTATGTCTTTGTTAAACCCAATGAGGAGGAAATAGTGCATGTCATCTCTGATCTTAATTTGAGAATGAATGGAATAGTGTTGTGCATGCAGAGGTTGCTTTGTATTTGGTGACACATACAAATATTTTGTAAAGGCTCATTACAGTTCGCTTGGCATTGATTTATTAATGTGGTGAAAATGAAATAATCTTAAATAGCAATGTTTGATTGGGCAATCATGTAGGAAAACAGAACAACTGGAGATAGCAGCAGCAAATATTGTCCAGTTTCAAAAGTCAAAAGAAACCAGAAAAATAATAGTTGGTAGATAACACATAGAATGTTAGAATAGATATAATCATATTTACACTCCTGGTACAAATGTAGGTTTTGTTTCACTAAAGGTAGAACTGACAGCTAAAACCAGTTCATTTTACAATTTTAAGAATATTTTGAACAAATATATTTCTAATTTGCTTTTGCCAAGTAACCCTAACACCAGCAATGAAAGGAGATTCCATTTTTCCACATTCTATCCAATGCATAGTATTGTGTTTCAGTGTGTGTGCGCCATCTTTATGGTGTGAAAATTAAATTGGTATTGCTTGCAATTTCATGTCCTAGAATACCAAGTTAGATGAGCAGTTTTATGCATATTTAGTGTTAACAAATATGAATTTTTAGTCCTACAATTTGACTGACTTTTTACTTGTTTGTATTTCTTACCATTTAAAAAATAGCTTTTTCTATATTCTAAATACCAATTCTTAGCTGAATTTTTCAGATGCTAATATAGCACTTTACACTAGCCCTTGCACTTTAGTTTTTCATACTTTTGGTCATGCATATGTTTGCTCAATTTTAAGGAAGTTCAATCTGTCCCTTTTTATTTTATTTTTTACTATTTTTTTCACTTTTTTTCTTATAGTCAAGTAAGTGCTTCTAAAATGTAAGAAGAAATCCTACAATGGATAATAAAAAGATTAATGCCTCTCAGGGCTAACAAGGCAAGAATACAAAAAACATTTACAAACTACAGAAATGGTTTTCTGAGATTTTTTTTGTTTTATTTTTTGCCATATAAAAATATGTTGAGAAATGTAAAAAAAAAAAAAAAATACCCTTTTGAACAGCCACATTTAATAGCATTTCCCTGAGTGACAATACTGGCTGAGACACCCCAACCCCACCCATTTCCCCAAATGACTTACTCCTTAAAGTATTTTATCCTGCTTCTCACCGATAAAAGCAAGGCTAGCTCCTCCCCTTTGTCCCAATTTTGTTGTTGTAGTAAGAACACTTAACATGAGATTTATACTCTTGACAAAATTTTAAGTGGTCAATGCAGTATCATTCATTATAGACACAATAGTGTAAGCAAATCTCTAAAACTTACCTTGCAAAAGTGAAACTTTTTGCCCATTGAATAGCAACTCCCCATTTCTTCCTCTCACCAGCCCTAGGTGATCAATATTCCACTCGTTATGTCTATGCATTTGTCTATCTTAGATGCCTGCTAAAAGTGGAATTATACTGTATTTGTCATTCTGTGCCTGGCTTATTTTACTTAGCACAATGTCTTCCAGTTTCATCCACCTTGTCACATATGGCAATCCTTTTTTAAAGACAGAATAATATTCCATAGCATGTATTTATTGCATTTTGTTTATCCCGCCATCCATTGATGGACATTTGGATTGTTTTTTGGCTGTTGTTCATAATACTGCAAGGAAGATGTTAGTACAGAAATCTCTTTGAGATCGTGATTGCAATTCTTCTGTATTCCCAAAAGAGGGATTGTGGAATCATGAATAGTTCTATGTTCAATTTTTGAGGAACCTCCATATTATTTTATATAGCAGTTGCACCATTTTACATTCCCAATAGTGTGCACCTTCTCCATTTTGTTACCAACACCTGTTAGCTGTTATTTTTTATAGTAACCATCCTACCTATGTGAAGTGGTATCTCTTTGTAGTTTTCATTTGAATTTCTGTGATGATTAGTGATGTTGAGCATCTTTTAATATACTTGTTGGGCAATTGTATGTTTCATTGCTTTTTCTTTATTATTAGTACTTCTTAGTACTTTTTTTTTTCTTTTTCTTTTTAAATCTTTATTGTTCAGATTATTACAGTTGTTCCTCTTTTTTCCCCCCATAACTCCCCTCCTCCTAGTTCCCACCCCATCCTCTGCCATTACCTCCCCGCCACTATCCTCATCCATAGGTGTACAATTTTTGTCCAGTTTCTTCCCGCACCCCAACACCCCTTTCCCCCTGATAATTGTCAGTCTATTCCCTCTCTATGCTCCTGATTCTATTATATTCACCAGATTATTCTGTTCATCAGATTTTTTATTCACTTGATTTTTAGATTCACTTGTTCATAGATATGTATTTGTTGTTCATAATTTTTATCTTTACTTTTTCTTCTTCCTCTTCTTAAAGGATATCTTTCAGCATTTCATGTAATACTGATTTGATGGTGATGAACTCCCCTAGCTTTTTTTTGTCTGTGAAGCTCTTTATCTGACCTTCAATTCTGAATGATAGCTTTGCTGGGTAAAGTAATCTTGCTTGTAAGTTCTTGCTATTCATCACTTTGAATATTTCTTGCCACACCCTTCTGACCTGCAAAGTCTCTGTTGAGAAATCAGCTGACAGTTGTATGGGTGCTGCCTTGTAGGTAACTAACTGCTTTTCTCTTGCTGCTTTTAAGATTCTCTCTTTGTCTTTTGCCCTTGGCATTTTAATTATGATGTGTCTTCATGTGGTCCTCTTTGGATTCCTTTTGTTTGGGATTCTCTGTGCTTCCTGGACTTTGAAGTCTATTTCTTTCACCAGGTAGGGGAAGTTTTCTGTCATTATTTCTTCAAATAGGTTTTCAATATCTTGCTCTCTCTCTTCTTCTGGCATCCCTATAATTCTGATGCTGGTACGCTTGAAGTTGTCCCAGAGGCTCCTTACACTATCATCATATTTTTGGATTCTTTTTTCTTTTTACTTTTCTGGTTGGGAGTTTTTTGTTTCTTCATATTTTAAATCTTTGACTTGATTCTTGTGATCCTCTAGTCTGCTGTTGGATCTCTGTATATTATTCTTTATTTCAGTCAGTGTATGCTTAATTTCTAGCTGGTCCTTTTTCATATCCTTGAGGGTCTCACTAAATTTATTGGCAGTCTCTAGAAAATTCTTGAAAAACCTTATAACCGTGGTTTTGAACACTATGTCCAGTAGTATGCTTTCCTCCATTTCTGTCATTTGTGACCTGTTTCTTTGTCTCTGCATTTTGCCTGCTTCCTTGTGTTGATAGAGTGGCTTTCTGTGCTAGGTGTCCAATGGCTCAACCCCCACAATTACCTTAGGTGGACACTCTTGGTGCACCCCTTTGTAGGCTTTGTGCACAGACTTGTTGTAGCTAAGCCTTGATTGTTGTTGATATCACTGAGAGGAATTGACCTCTAGGCCTCTTGGCTATAAGAATCAGCTGTATCTATGGTGGGAGAACTTCTGTGCTGGAGACACCCTTATGAGGCAAGACTTGCTTCAGTGGGACTTTGGTGCTCACTGATTCTGCCCCCTGAGTGTGTCCCTTATGGATCTGAGGAGTTGTTTTCTGGATGGTCCCACTCTGACCCCTGGTTACAGTGCTCTTGGATCTCTAAGGAGGTGCTAATTTAGCTTCTGTCTGAGGCTATCCAACCTTTTATATGCAAAATCCTCTGCATGCAGCTTGGGTGAGGCAGGGTCTCAGGGAATCAACAGGGTGGAGCAAACAGCTATGGATGCTTCTCAGCTCTGCCCTAAGAGGCACAGGGTCTCAGTGTCCTATGGTAATCGCTGCAAGCAACACTGAGAGAAAGCTGCTCTGGAGTTCCTCCTGGTGCCAAACAGTCCAGCTTCTCCCCATAAGAGTCCGGGTCCCCAGAAACTCACCCAGAACTAGAGTTCAGAGCCATTAGGAGCTTGTGACTCCCTCTGGATTGAAAAAGACAACTGTGTCCTCAGTTTCCAGCCCTTTCTGCATGCTGCACCTCCACACTTTTGCACTTTACTTCTGCACCGCCTCTAAGTCTCAGTGTGTTGTCCTCTTTCTAGTTGTAGACTTTCCACTCAGCCAGCCTTCCTATGGTTCTGGGTGGTGTCTGTTTTTTCTTTATGTTGTGGTTTTTAAACAGTTGTGTGAGGCGGACATTTCAGATGCTTACCTATGCTGCCATCTTGGTTTCTCCAGCCTTCTTAGTACTTTTTAAAGAAATTAACCCAAGATGAATTAATGGAGTTTTTCATATGCTTTTTCTAAAATTTTTTAAGTTCTGCTTTGATAATCAAGGTTTAAGTACATCTAGCATTGTTTTACACATAGGGTCCAATGGTAATATTGAGTGTAAATATAAAACACTTAATAAAAGTATCAATACAGAAAGAAAAAGCACAACACAATGTGCTGTTAATATTATAATGTGAAGTTATTCTTATAATAATCAGCATAAAGAAGGTGGGGTTAGGAAAAAATGGAAAGACATGGGGATAGATTATAGGCTGGCTGTCCACATAACTAAAGGTACAAAAAGCTAAAGTAGAGAGAAACAATGGTGAAGTAATGCAATACCCATTGATTCCAGAATTCACATTTGTTTTCACATTTTAACATCTCTGGCAGTTTCTATCGTTCTTAATAGTATACAAAATATGGTGTGACTTAGAGTCAACTGCGTCTTAGATTTGATGAAGCACTTTAATAAGATTTTCCAAGGGCTGGAAAGAGCGCAGATATTTACATTAATAAGCCCCACTGACTGTTGAATAGAAACAATGATTAAAGACATATAGGTAGGCAGATCATGGTAAAATGTCTGAGACCCAAAAATGGATCAATGCAGGGACAAAAATCAATGGAACCAAGAAGTAAAGAGAATGAGACTAACATCATTTTAATCAATGGCTTTGGAATATGGAACTTGTAAATCAACACTTTCAAAACAAAAATAAAATAATTTTGGACAAAGGGAAAACTTGGTGAAGACACAGGAAGATGATAGCCATCTGTAAGCTAAGGGGTGGGGCCTCCTGAGAAACCATCCCTGCTGGCATCTTGGTCTTAGACTCCCTTCATAACTGTGTGGGAAATAAGTGTCAATAGCTTTAGCCAGCTGGTCTGTGTTTTTTGTTATGCCCAGCAGACCAGCACAGAAGTGGGAGTCCAGGAAGGAGGGGGGCGGGGAATGGCCCATGAGGCTCCTCTGGGCAAAGCTGTGGAGCTGGCATTGCCCACTGCTGTCTGGGATACAGCTGTCCACCGTGGCAGCCTCTGTAAGTGCCTGCTGTAGATGGGGACAAGCCAGTGGGCACCAGGTCCCTCTGAGCCACTTCCCTCTGAGTGTCCAGGCTCAGATCTCTGAGGGAGCCAGACAGGTTGGCACAGCGGATGTCAATCCACAGGAGGGGGCAGGAGTGCCTTCAGCCAGGTTACTTGGCAAACAGCTTTCCTCAAGGTGGCATTGTGGATTTTAATTCTGCTGGATAGATGCCACGACCTTTCCTTTTCTCCGTTCATCAGAAGGCGATTTCTTCACTGGGCAGGTCGGCTACCAACCAGGCAGGGCCCTCTCTCCTCCGTGGGGGGAGAACACGAGGTTTCCAGGGAGGGCTGCGCACTGAAGTTCAGGCAGGTGGAGTGAGGTGATGCCTTTTCAGGGTCAAGGACATGGGTCCCACTGGCTGTCAAATCCTTAGCTTGGAGGGCTGGACTCCTGCACAGGGCCTTCCACAGCTCCTATCAGAGCCCAGGAGACAACCAGCCTGTCCCCAGCTGCATGCACATCTCGCCCAGCTCGCCTTGCTGGGTCTGAGGTTTTCCTGCCAGCCCAGTGCCCCCTCCCGCCCCCAACCCGTTCACCTTTCACCAGGAACACTCATTGTTATTGTCAGACTGTAGACTTCGGAACGTTGTAGTGAGTAACGTGTTGATGCTTTTCTTGTTCTTGGTAAAAGGAAAGGTTGGTAGCTGTACTAAGGTCTTTAAGTGACAGGTAGTGAGTGTTCCCACACACATTGCTTGTAATTTTAGCCCAAAGCAGATGCATTAGGTTTTCTGGCTGCCTTGCTTGGGGTTATCAAGAGTGGAGGCACAATTCCTTCAGCTTTTGAAAGAGTGGATGGAAACGTGTGGACTTGCCAGGAAACATTGGCCTGGCCAGTCCAGTTCCCTTTGTTACTAGAATGTTCTGGGGTTTCAGCTGCCAGGAACCCCAGAACATTCTAAGTGTCCCCTGAGCCTTATCCTGCTCCCACCAGGCTCTCTTTATTATCAAGCATAAATGAAGTGGTATGAATGGAGAGCTATAAGTAGTTGAGAAAAAAGTTTTATCTTTTAGCTCATTCAATTTCACCTTATTTCTTTTTCATATGCATATAAATGTTGTATTTATTCTTTTTACTTCATCACCCAACCTTTTTCTATTTCCTAGATTCCTTAAGGAGAAAACATTGTTTTAATTATAACTTTATTTCCCTAGTAACCCAGCAAAAATCCAAATCATAATCTACAACCTAAACAGTGAAATATTTTTAATTAAATACATCAAATAAGAATCACTGGTCTCTAAAACTTTTTAATGATCTAAGCATTTTCATGACAATTTTCAATTAACTTCCATCTAAATATTTATTCTGAAATTACTTTCTCTCAAAAACATATTAGTCAGGATAAAATGTAAATGTTTTGCTAATCAATGCAGACATAGCTGTTTTATTAAACTACCTGTACTTCTAAATTATTAAACTATTTTTCTTTGAGTCCACTGAAGAGGTACAGTATATAAACCCCACCATATGGTGTATTGATTTTACGAGTTAGCCATATTTCAAGCACCAGCTCAAGAGAAAAATCTTTCTGAGTGGGAACCAGCCAAATTTAAAATCCATGTCTGAATCAGATTTATAGATATTTCTGCTCCCACTTCTTTAAATGTAGTTTCATTGAAGCTAAAAACCGTATCCTGGTATAATAGCTTCAAATTATTTTTGTAATGGCAAAGAAAAATATAACAGAAAAAAAGAAAGTTTATATCTAAAACGTGTATGTGTTGCTATATTAAGGATATGATATTCCAGTGATTAAAAATAAAATGGAGTCCTGGCCAGGTTGCTTGGTTGGTTGGAGTGTTGAGCTATACTTCAAAAGGGTTTCAAGTTTGATTCCTAGTCAGGGCACATACCTAGGTTTCAGGTTCCATCCCTATTGAGGGTAAGTACAGAAAGCAACCAATTGATGTTTCTCTCTTGCATTGTGCTCTCTCTCTCTCTTTCTCTCTCTCTTCCTCTCTTCTTTCTCGCTCTCTAAATCAATTTTTAAAAATCCTCTGGTGAGAATTAAAAATAGTAACAGTAATAATTAAATGGAAGTAAACTAGTTAAGACTCATGCAACTAATTTATAGCATTCCTATTAAAAAAGATTAAAGTAACATAATATGCATTGCCTTAAAAAACTAAACCAGACTACAAAGAAATGTAATAGTAGACCATTATTCCTGTACTTAGAAATTAATAGTTTGTATTATTCTTCTGCATACACATTGTTTTGAACTGCCATGGAAAAACAGACAGTTTTTCACTAATATAAATAGCACAGACATGTCTGGGGAATAGTACCAGAAGTGATTATGTAAATCACAGATGTATATAAGAGGATCATAATTACTGGTAATTATTTAGGTTGAAGGCGAAACAAAAAATAAAGTTAGAGCTGGCAATTACATAAAATCCAATGTGTGTTTGAAATATTTGAAAGTTACTGTCATTAAAAGGTACACTAAATAGCAAATAAGTTTTACAAGGGTGTATAAATAATATTGTTTTAACATTTTTGTCAGTATAAATTATTTTCCTTTATTACTGAACTAGGGGCCCAGTGCACAAAAAATTGTGGACTCAGTTCAGGGGTTCCCTCAGCCTGGCCGGTGCCCTCTTGCAGTCTGGGACACCTCAGGGGGTGGGGGGATGTCCACCTGCTGGCGTGCCTGACCAGCCTGGGTGAGGGGTTGAGGGCCATTTTCAGGCTGCCCAAAGCCCCTTCAGGGTTCGTGCACTGGGGGTGGGAGGGCTGGTGAGTGCAGGCGTGGACATTTCCCACCGGAGGGCCCATGATCGCAAATGCCTAGTGGGCCCCCACCACTGAGGGGACACACCTGGCACAGAGCTGGGTGGCAAGCCAGGGGCAGATGCTGGTGCCGGATCCCTCGGTGGGGCCCTGCTGCTGAGCAAACACACCCGGGGTGGAGCCGGGCAGTGGACTGGCTTCAGATGCTCCACACTGTGCAGCAGATGCTCCCGCACGCCCTACGGTGGCCGCCGGGGGGCAGACAAAGGCAGTGGACCCTGGACAGATGCTCCCACACACCCTCAAGGAGGCCCCCAGGGCGGAGTCACAGAGCTGACCCAGGACAGGAGCTCCTGGATGCCCCACGGAGGGCCCTGGGGCAGAGCCAGGGCGTGGACCCAGGACAGGTGCTTCTGCACATCCCACAGAGGCCCCAGGGGGCAGAGCCAGGCAGTGGACCCAGGATGGCTGCTCCTGCAAGCCCCTCGGAGGCTCCCGCACTCCTGCATTCCCCACAGAGGCCCCAGGGGGCAGAGCTATGCAGTGGACCCAGGATGGACGCTCCTGGATGCCCCAAGGAGCCCCCCAGGGCAGAGTCAGGCAGTGGACCCAGGATGGGCACTCCTGGATGCCCTGAAGAGACCCTGGGCCAGACACCTCCCCACTGAGCTGACACACCCGGCACAGCTGTGTCGGCCACAGAAGCTCCCAGTGCAGTGCCGCCCTGCCAGCCTCCATCTTGGCTGGGTTAATTTGCATACAGCCACTCTGATTGGCTGGTGGGCGTGGCTTAGGCATCCCAAAGAAATGGTCAATTTCAATATTACGTTTTTATTAGATAAGATAATTGAAACACTGTTGCTTTAAGCTGAGGCCTAGGCAGGTAACGAAACCTCCTGTTTGTTTCAGCTCCGTGGCTTATATAATTGAAACATTGTTGTTGTGACCAGAGGCTCAACCAGCCTAGGCAGGCAGTTGCAACAGAAGCCTCCAGTTTGCTCTAGCTCCGTGGCTGCCGGCCTCCATCTTGGCTGGGTTAATTTGCATACAACCGCTCTGATTGGATGGGAGGCATGGCTTGGCTGGTGGGCATGGCTTAGGTGTCTTGGGTGATGGTCAATTTGCATATTACTCTTTTATTATATTAGACTAGGGGCCGGGTGCACAAAAATTTGTGCACTGGGGAGGTCCCTCAGCCAGGCCTGTGCTCTCTTGCAGTCTGGGACACCTCTGGAGATGTTCACTTCTGGCATGCCTGATCAGCCTGGGTGAGGGGCTGATGGCTGTTTGCAGGCCAAGCCCCCTAGTGTGGACCCTCACCCCATTGGGGTGTGGCCAGCCTGGATGAGGGGCTGAGGGCTGTTTTCAGGCTGCCCACTGTCCCTTCATGTATTGGGTCCCTACTGAGGTGTCTGGGCAGCCTGTGTGAGAAGCTGAGGGCCGTTTTCCGGCTGCCCACAGCCCCTTCATGTATTGGGTCCCTACTGGGGTGCCTGGGCAGCCTGTGAGAAGCTGAGGGCCATTTTCAGGCTGCCCACAGTCCCTTCAGGTTTTGGGTCCCTACTAGGGTACCTGGCCAGCCTGGGTGAGGGGCTGATGGCTGTTTGCAGGCTGGCCAAGCCCCCCAGTGGGACCCTCACCCCACTGGGGTGTGGCCAGCTTGGGTGCGGACCTAAGGTCTGTTTTCAGGCTTTCAGGTTGCCCACAGCTCCCATTCACCCAATGTCTTAGCAAGACTGGCTGGAAGCAGGTTTCTGGGGTTTATTTATCTTCTATAATTGATACACTGTTCCTTTAAGCCAAGGCTTAGGGAGGTAACGAAGCCTCCTGTTGGCTTCAGCTCCATGGCTTCTATAATTGAAAGAATGTTGCCTTAGTAGACTCTAGGCAGGTAGTTTCCTTCATCGTTGGTGCAACAGAAGCCTGCTGTTTGCTTCAGCTCCAAGGCTTCTATAATTGAAACAATGTTGCAAATATGTTGCCTGAACCAGGAGGAGCCCAGCCGGCTGGCAGACAGTTTACTCCTAGTACAATGGAAGCCTCCTGCTTATTCCAGGTCCGTGACTGCTGGCCTCCATCTTGGCTGAGTTAATTTGCATACAGCTGCTCTGATTGGCTGGTGGGTGTAGCTTAGGCATCCTGTAGAATGGTCAATTTTAATATTACTCTTTTATTAGATTAGATAACTTTCAACCAATTTTTAAAAGAGCATTTTATTTTTAGGTATCAAGGACTTTGTTAGTTTCTGATGTAAAGAAATGGTTCTAATTTTTCAGCCTGGAGAATAGTGTTTGCTGTAGGACCTTGCTAACTGCCTTTAGTAGATAAGGCATAAACAGAAATTTTTATGACTCGGAGAGGAAATTATGAGAGCTGTTTTGTTGTTCTTTTAACTTATCTAGATAGTTAGTTTTTTATCCTTTAATCTGTTTATATATTGAATTACATTGATAGAATAGTCTAATGTATATCTGTCTTCACTGTTTTTTTGCATTTTTGATCATAGTTAAGGTTCACTTTAATCCCCTCTTATTTCTCTGGTTCCTTACTTGGCTTATTGTCTGAGTTGAGTTGTTTTGTTTGTTTTTGTTTTGTTTTGTTTTTTACATTTTACATGCGATTTGGTGATTTGAGTGGGTTTCTGTGAGGCTGGTTTGAGGGTTTTTCACTTCATGGAAATTGGTTTTGCCTCTGCTAAGCACTCTGAATAGCTCTCACTAGAATCATTTTAAATTAATCTTCCTGCTTTGGTTTTGATGGGCTTCACCAAGAGGTAACCTCAAACTCCACATCATTATAAGTACAGGCCTCTTTTACAAATTTTTATATTAAAAAACATCTTCATCTAGCATATAGGTAAAGCAGACATGCTTGTGTGTACCTCCTTTGCTGGAAATGCAGGTTTGTTTTTCTCTCTGAGTATTCTTTCACTCAGGCTGTTTTTTTAAAGGCCTTGTCCTTATAAGGGAATGGAGGGAAGTCCTCATTCCCTTACTTTGTAGGAGCCTAAAGCCTTGTCTTTTGTGTCCCCTGTGATTCCTAAATCTCTAGACACCATATTAGGCAAATACTTTGAACATCAATGTGGATTTATTGCTTGATCACTCATGTTGCCCTGCTAGCTAATTAGCTGCACTTATATATTCTGTGGTTCGCTTGGAATCCATGATAGCACAGATAACCTGTCTCTCCTTGAAATTCTGGTGTCCCCATTTCTCAAGTGCACAGTTATCTGGAGAAATTGCCACAGGCTCCTTCATGGAAAGATCAGGGCTTATTTGCTATACATATTTATGGTGGTGTTATAATGTCCTTGCTCAAGATACTTTTTCTTTCTCTTCCACCATTGAATTTGGGTTTTGTGAGCTATATTATTTGTAGAAACTTGATAAAGAATCATCATTTTCCATTGGGATAGCTGACATACTAACCTTCTCGCTGACTCTCTATTTTATCTTGATTCTACTGATCAAACAATCCTCTAGTTGGCTGATTGCTTATAATGTCTCCAGGAACTTTATGAACTATTAAAGGTCAACGTATTGTCCTGAGAGTCCAGGCACACTGCATATCCCTTCCCCCCAGCCTTACTGCACATTAGGAATTAAACCATCTTATGTATGAAGGTAAAAAGTGTCATGCCCTGACCACTGCCATTCTAGAATTTTATCAACCATGTTGAAATTTAAGAAATGCTGTTCCATGAAAACACCTTTCATTGTTAACTTTGACTAGAATAAGCGAGCCAAACATCTACATATTTGGGGAATTTCTTGAAGTTTAGGGTAGACTGAAAAGATGTAACAGTATTTACATCTCTTTTTGCATAAGAAATGCGGGAGGACAAGAATAGGACATTTTCCTAAAGGACAATATAGTCTGAATAATGCAAATTAATCAAGAAATTATCTACAATTTTCAAAATGGAATAGTAATTATGAAGGTAGCCTGTCAGCTATAAGTCTAATCTTTCTTTATCTACCCTCATGGGCAAATAACTGGTTGTTAGGAGGAGAAAAGGCTGTAATTAACAGCAGCAATGGCTGTTTTCCTTTAGCACAAACAAGTAAATAATCTGTAAAACTCTGTAGCTTGAGCAGAAATGATTAGGGTCTCAGGATCATAGTAACAAAAAATATAGAGTGATGCCCTCTTCCACACTTCTTTCCAGACCTTCAACAAATGGTATTCTTAACAAAAGACAAACGTCTTATATAAACAAAAGAAAAAGAAAAGCAAAATCCTCATTAAATCAGTTATTGAATTTTTGTTTGAACAATTGGCAGAAAAAAAAAAACCCAGTCTGTTTGCATAGCTTTATTTCCTTATGATTTCATATTGCTGGTGTCTAAGAGTGAGGGTTATCCTGGTCAATTGGGTGTCTAGCAGTGCTTGTAACCAAGTTAGATTAAGTGAATAGAACTTGTTTTTGAACTCATGTAGAACCACCAACTCTGCCACCATATGCACTTCATGAGAATGGTGAAGATAATGAGAGATTCCAAGTTGAATTTATAATAGTCTATGGAATCTGTTCTGGATGGTGTATCTGTAAATATCACTGATTAAGATGGCCATTGGTAAAATATGAAATTTAGAGAACTCAAATTTCTAATGAGAAGAAGGGCTACTAAGGTTAAATCTAGTGGTTTGCATGGACAGGGGGCTGAATAAAGTATCATCCACTAGCATCTTCAGAGAGGTAGTCTATTATGTGGAAAAGGCAATCAATAAAAATGCTCTTCTTTCTTTAAAGTCATGATCACATAAGACATAATTTTACACTTACAGGTAGGGCAAAGACTGAGCCTGCTACAAAGACTGTTGTGTCAGTGGCGATAGTTTGCATGATTCAGATTGTTTTAATAGCCCACTAATTTTGGGAGTTTGTACAAAATGTCTAGCATTTTGATTTACCAATTGAATATATCACTATCTACACTCTTTCTTAGTATTCATTTCCTGAAATTAATTAACAATCATGAGAACTGTGCGATTTTATATTCTAAGTCATTTCACATTAGTAAAATGTTTGGATTATTGCCATTCAGTTTCTATAATTCTAATTTTCTCTATCTTCATTTTGGAGATATTGAAGCTTATCCTTTAAAGCTGCTGAAGACAGGAGAGACAAAATTGTGGCTGTATAGATGGACGTGTCCTGGGCCATGTCCCAGTGCAGATAGAGTGAGCACCCGAAATAACATCCCACCCAAATTGGTGAAGGAAGCTCAGCTGGGAGATGGTTTGCAGCCGGGAAGGGCAGAGGATCCCTGAAGAGAGGTCAAATCAAGATTCTGAGCAGGAGAGTCTGCCAGGCCACTGAGCCCAGAGAGTCAGAGGGAATCCACATGGCACCGGCACTGAGCCTCATCCCTTGGGGCAGGCACAGCGTCTGACTGTGGAAAGAAGGTCCACAGAAGTGCTGGATGGCAGGGGATTCTGGATCTGAGTCCACAGTCAGGAAAGGCTGAACCCAGAGAGGGCAACCTGGAGGGCCGACCAGACCACGCAGTACAGGCAGGAGTGGAGTGCGCAGAGGTGAGCCTTTCCCCTCTCTGCTGCCTGTGCCTTTCTTCACTGAGCCTAGTTCATAAGGCCTTTCGGATACAGACACCTACCCGTGGCTGAAGTGTGGGAGAAGGTTCAGACTTGTGAAATCTGGGGAGATAGGGTGGGTCCAGGATAAGTGGCAGCAAGTTTGGTGCTGAGTCATGCCTGAGCCAGGGACCTGGGCAGCCATTTTGTCCTGAAGAGATAGCCCCTCCCTCCAGTATCCAGGCAATCAATACAGCCACACTCAGATGCCATCTGACTGGTACAAAAGATTAAAAGGAAAAAAAATCTAAATAGTCCCTGAGAGTCCAAAGGGACTGGCCTAAAGAGAGCCCTTCACTCACAGCAACAGGAACCTGAGAAACAGTACAGTACAGAAGACTGGGATCTTCAACCAGCCAAAGGAACACCACTTCACTTTTTTATTTTTTATTTTGTTATCTCTTTTTTTCTTTGTTTTCCTCTTCTTGTTTGTTGCTTTATTTTCTATTTCTTTTCACATTATTTTCCCATCATTCTGCTTTCTTTTATTTTTATTTGCTATTTTAATACTATTTTTAAATCAATTTTTTGTAAATTTATTATTATTATTATTTTCTTAACGTTCTCTTTCCTCTTATCCACCCATCCCCTTTCTGCTTTCTTTATACTGAACTGAGGTCCTGCCCATATTCATCCAATTCTTAAACCTTATTTTCTGTATATAAGCTCAGCCTCTACAGACTCTGCCCCTACACTCTTTGCTGGGGGTTTGGTGTTTGTATTTTTTTTTTTTTTTTAGTTTATCTATTGGTTCTGTGGTATTTCATCTAAACTAAAAAAAGCAAAATATTAAAATTAACCGTTTCTCCGAGACAGGGTAAGCCACACCCACCAGCCAATCAGAGCGGCTGTATGCAAATTAGTCCAGCCAACATGGCGGCCGCCACTCACGGACCTGAGTAAACAGCCCTTTCCATTGCGGCAGCAGCGAAAGTGAACCTGAGCCCTTCAGCTCAGCTCCGATTAAACTGCCTCTAGCGAAACACAGCTTTTTGAAACATTGTAACAATCATACAATCCTCCACAGCTGAAGGAAAGAGCAGCTCCGGCCTAACCAGTAAAAGTAAAAATTGTTTCATTATAGACGCTGCGAGGTGAAGCAGAGGAGGCTTTGTTAGTAGTTACAAGGCCGCCTTAAAGGAACAGTGTATCAATTATAGAAGATGACCCCAGGACTTCAAGGAACAGTATCAATTATAGGCGATAAATCACAAAAACCTGCGTCCAGCCAGCCTTGCTGGGACGTTGAGTCAATGGGAGCTGTGGGCAGCCTTAGAGCCCCTCACCCAGGCTG
>PVJC01003429.1:0-70417 GCA_004026665.1 Murina feae
GGCCGGGCTGAGGGACCTCCCGAGTGCACAGAGCGGCTGCAGGGCAGAACAGCGCAGGACCCAGGACCAGTGAGTGGGAAAGAGGCGGCAGGGTTGGCGGCCTGCTTGGCGGCTCCCCAGACCTCTTCCGGGGATCAGGAAGCAGGAAAAGGCTGGCCTGACCACGAGGTGGGGTTTTCCCTGCTTTCTGGTGGCTGGAGGAAGATGGGCAGTAGGCAAGTTTGGGAGGCAGGCAGCACCCAGCCCTGGCCACAGCTCAAAAAAGAGAACAACATGCAGGGGAGGGCAAGAAACTGAAAGATCAACATAAAGGGGGGGTGCCTGCTCCAAGCCTGGGGGCAGGCCCCCAGCAGGTAGACACACACAGGAGGACTACTCCAAGCCTCAGATGCAAGCTGAGTACAGGTCCCCAGTGGCCACACACACACACACACACATACACACACACACACAAAAGGTGCCTGGCAGACTGGGGCCATCATAGGACATCCACTGAGGGGTTCCAGACTGTGAGAGAGGGCAGGCTGGGCTGAGGGACCCTCCCCCTCCCCCCGTGCATGAATTTCGTGCACCAGGCCCCTAGTTTCATATAAATGGAAAAAATGAAATATGTGATCTTTTGTGATTTTTTCACTTGCCATAATTTTTTTGTTCAAAAATCAACCATACCCAGCTGGTAGGGTTCAGTGGTTAAGCGTTGAACTATGAACCAGGAGATTATGGCTCAATTCTTGGTCAGGGCACATGACCAGATTGTGAGCTTGATCCCCAGAAGGGGGCATGCAGGAGGCAACCAATCAATGATTCTCTCTCAACATTGATGTTTCTCCCTCTCTTTCCCTTTCCCTCTGAAATCAATAAAAATATATTTTAAAAAATCATCCATATTGTAGCATATATTAGCATCATTGCTAAATAATATTCAATTATATTCATTTTTACTATCCATTTATCAGTTGGTAGACATTTGGGTTGTTATTTTTGGCCATTATTATTATACTCAGCCACATATTATTTTAGTCTTTGGACATTATTAACCTTCTGAAAGGAATTTTAGAGACAGGATAGGCAGTGTTAGAGAATAAAGAGGGTTTATGGAAGAGGAATGCATCTATGAAGGGCAGAAATAGCTCCAAGCTGCCAAAATGCTTATCTTACTTATACAGATGTATAGCTAGAAGGAAAGCTGCTGGGTCATATGGAAAGTCAATGTTTCACATTTAAAGAACTGCCAGACTCTTTTCTGAAGCGATTTTACTATATTTTATTCTCAGCAGCAATGTGTGAGGGTTCAGATTTCTCCATATCCACACCAACCTGCCATTTTCTGTATTTATGATTGTATGCATCCTAGTGACTTGAAATAACATCTCATCGTAGCTTACAGTTCCCTAATGGCTAATGATGTGAAAGTCATATGTGTTTGTTGGTCATTTGCATATCTACTTTAGAGAAATTTCTACTTAAATAATTTTGCCTGTTTTAAATTGAGTTATTTGTCCTTTTTTTAATTAAGTTGAAAGTATAAATTGACAATGTTAAAAGAAGTGATGAGAATTTGACATATTTTTTTTTGTTCCTCATCTTAAGGAGACATAATTATTCCTTTGTGTTTATTCTATTTAGAGTTTGTTGAGCTTCTTGGAAGTGTAGATTAATGCTTTTCAGCAAATTTGGAAGTGTAGATTAATGCTTTTCAGCAAATTTGGAAAAATTTAGCTAATATTTCTTTGAAAATTTTTATCCCTTTCTCTTTCCTTTTTCTCTAATATTCACATTTCTAGTACACGTATGGTTGTGTTGCTAATACTCTCTCACATTTCTTTGAGTCTTTTTCATTTTTACTCACTTTTTTTCTTTGTCCTTTGGACTGTATAATCTACCTCAAAGTTAAGTGATTTTTTCTTCTACCACCTCAAATATATTATTTATCCCCTCTAGTGAACTTTTAATTTCAATTATTGTACTTTAACTCCATCTATTCTATTTTTCTCTTTTAAGGTTATTTATATATCTTATTGATATTCTATGTTTGATGGCATCATACTTTCCTTAAATTCTTTAGACATGGTCTTCTTTAGTTCTAAGAACATATTTATAAATCTTTGCAAAGCCCAACATCTATTCCCTTCTAAAGCAGTTTCTATCACCTGCTCTTTTTCCTGTGAATGGAACACTTTTTATTGTTTCTTTGCATGTTTTATATATTTTTGGTGAAGATTGGATATTTTAGAAAATATTTGAAGCTTTAGAAACTGATTTCTTCCTTCTCTCCCCAAAGATATTAATGTTGCAGTTGCTATTTGCTTGGTCATTTATTTATTTGTTAATTAATAAATAGGCTAAAATAATTCCGTAAAGTCAAGTTTCTAGCAGGGTACAGGCTCTAATACCTATGCTCAAATTTTTTGTCTCAATGTTATCTTTTAGTCTAAATATATGGGGACTGTGCCTGTGTTAAAAAAAAAAAGTACTTATTCCAACCAGTGTGACTCAGTTGGCTGAGCTTCATCCCATGTACCAAAAGTTCACAGGTTTGATTCCTGGTCAGGGCACCTGCCTGAGTTGCAGGCTGAATCGATCCCCTGCAGAGGAGTGTGCAGGAGGTAACCAATGGACATTTCTCTCTCATTGATGTTTCTATCTCTCCCTCTTCCTTTCTTTCTCTGAAATCAATTAAAAAACATTTTAAAAGATACTTATTAGTCAAAGGTTATATTTAACACCCATAGTGTGTTAGTTTTTAACTTTTTACCTACAGGAGTGTGTGTGGGTGTGTGGGTAGGTGTGCACACACGCACATGTGTGTCTCACAAGCTGCTATTATAGTGCAAGGAATTCAGCTAGGTGCGAGTAGTTGGGATTTCTGCTCTTTGATCACTATTCTCTGTGAGGACTTACCCCTGGGCATGCACATAGTCGTCCACACTGCCAGGACTCTGTGTGATTTTACTTTTTAAGTTGGCTGCTTGGAGCTTCTTCTGAGTTAGAGTGGATTATTGCTCAGCTAGTGTTTGGCCAGAGGTTGTGCTTAGGGCCCTTGACAACACAAGCTTCCACCATTTGTCAGTTTATCTGTGGACAGCTTTGAGGATGTTTTCAAGCCTGATCCCCATCCTTTAATTCTGATTTAGTCACTCAATAATAAGAATTTTTTACAAAGCAAACATTGTTCATTATACATTACATATATGTAGGGATACACACACACACACTACAGTGTAGCGTTATGCACTACAAGTTCCAGAAACCATTATAAATGCAGGGGATACAGCAATGAACAAGAAAGGCAATTACCTAGTCCTTATGGACTTGCATTTTAGTGGAGGAGAAAGCCAATAATCAAAGAGCTGTAATGAAGGATAGATTTTTTAAATTAATTTTTTAATGGGGAGAGGTATGTTACAAAACTCTTACCTTGTAGTCAGACTTTCTTGAGAAAGGAAATAATTTTCTTCATTTCTCCAGCCCCTATTAAAATAACAAAATACAGGTCTGTCTTACTAGATACTTAAAAGAAAATGATAGATAGGGTGATGAATGGGAAGTAGACTACTGTGCTAATCATTTAGTGTATGCAAATATCGAATCATCAGGCTGTACACCTGAAACTGATAAATGTTACTTCAATAACAACAAATAAACAAAATACAACACCACAGATAAGACAATCATCTTTTCCTTGTACCAATAACTGTTTTTAGCCGCTGTATGCTGTTTCACTCAATACTCAAGTAAATTTTTATTGCTGTTTATTCCGTTTTAACAAGGAGATGGATTTGATATTATCTTACACATAGAGAATTACTATTGGCTTATTTACATATTAGTTCAGGCTGTAGCCTCATCCTTTCCAAGAGTAAAAAACAACAAACACTGACATTCCTGAGAACGAATGGCAGGGGGAAGCATAGAAAAGTGGCCGACTAACACTAGGTTATAATAATAACCTAGTATAGAGATCTATGAAGCCATTGCATGATTAGGGAAGAAAACTCAGTGTAAACACAAGAAGGGCCTAGGGTGTGACACTTGCAAATTCGGTTAAGTCTGCATCAAAAACTGTCATCCAGGAAAATGCTCTCATCTGGGACCTTATTATAGTTTAATTTCATTATTATTTTGTTTTGGTTTAAGGTGTACAGCATAGTGATTAGACAATCATATACTTTACAAGGTGTTCCCCTGTTATTTCTAGTACTCACCTGGCACCATACACAGTTACTGCAATATTATTGACTATATATTCCCTATGCTCTATTTACATCACTGTGAATATACTGTAACTACCAATTTGTATTTCTTAATCCCTTCTCCTCTTTCAAGAGCCCTGCAATCTCCTTCCTCTCTGGCAATCACCAGTCCACAATCTGTGTCTATGCGTCTGTTTCAGTTTTGTTTATTTCTATATTTTGTTCTTTAGATTCCACACATAAGTGACATCGTGTGGCATTTATCCTTCTCTGACTAACTTATTTCACTCAGCATGATACCTATAAGTGAAACCCTGATTTTGACTTTATTACCCATCTCCTAAATTTGCACACCTATCACATATAGAAATATTAAAAGCATTATGACCTCAGTATGTACTTCTCTGCACAGGAGAAAGAATCTTAACTGTTACATTCATAGCTCTGATCAAAATTATTTTTGTATCATTTAAGGATTATTATCCTCTGAGTTACTATATTATAACTTAGTAAAGAGCCCAACCGTGTCTACATACTTCACCTTGGTGCACCCAGTGCCTGAATGAGTGCTTAGCATTGATTCATTCATTCAGCATGTATTTATTCCTTGTCTCTCTCTCTCAGGAATTGTCAAAGTGAGCATGTTGTTTTCTCAATAAATATGGGAGGACTATGTTTATTTAAATGAGGACATAAATCAAACTATACTATACCAAGAATAACTGGAAACCTAAATAAATGTATGGCATAATTCATATCATTCCAGACCTTATACTTTAATTTGAAATGTAAATATTCACAGCAAACATTTGGTATTCAATTACCCTCAATATATATACCATAAAGTGAAAGATATAGTACAAACTTTATTCCCTGTGCTGACACTGAGAAGAGTAATCATTTTTTTCCAACTGAGCTCACTCCAACTTACTTACTACATGGCAAAAATAAATGAATGAACAAATAAAGCATTCTACCAGGATAGGAGACGGTAATTTGCATGGACTTTTTTTTTTCTGATCAACTTGACAGCTGGCAAGTTCTATCTATATATATATAAAAGTCCAGCAACCATTACGGCAGTATGATTGGAATGACCAGAATGACCGGTCGCTATGATGTGCACTGACTGCCAGGGGGCAGATGCTCAATGCAGGAGCTGCCCCTGGTGGTCAGTGTGCTCGCACAGCAGGAGGGCCACTCAGCCAGAAGCCAGGTTCATGGCTGGTGAGTGCAGAGGCAGTGGTGGGAGCCTCTCCTGCCTCCACTGCAGCTCTAAGGAGTGGCAAGCCAGGGTGTAAGGAGCAAGCAGGTGGGTGATTAGGAGCAAGCAGGCAGGTGGTTAGGAGTGAGGGGTCCCGGACATCGCCTGAGGGGTCCTGGATTGCGAGAGGGCACAGGTTGGGCTGAGGGACAACCCCTCCCCGCCATGCATGAATTTCATGCATTGGGCCTCTAGTATTTTGATAATATTGCTAAATTTTGCATCTGCTTACATATGCTTCTGTGCTCCTTTTTATACCCAGAGCATTTATCACTGTTAGGCTCACAAACAATGTCCCGGCAATAAATAGTAGAAGGCCTACTTAATTGGATAGTACATTATACTGAAGAAGCCATGGGCAAAGATTTGATCTCTTAAGCATGTCAGACGAAGCCCCTTTAATTCATTATCACAGACCGAAAGCCAGAGTGGGTCACCTCCTCAAAGAAATCACACCAGAGGTAACTACAGAGCCTGTGGCTTCAGCAGCATTCTTTACATTTATGCAACAATTACAACAGAGGGAAGCAGAGATGAACATGTGGCCAGACAAATAATCAGTGTAATTCCACCATAGATGGAGGAGGAGCAATATCTTAAAATAAGAATTATTTCAAGCAGATAGTTTGGTTCAGGAAACAATGCTGAAAAAATATAACACTGTTCTGAGTTGGTATATGCGATCTAAACTGTATCAAATATACCAGTAATAAAAAGGTATTTCTATTACTAATCAGGGACAATATCATTTGCAACTCAATTAACTTACATATTTTAAGAAAAGTTATTGAACAACAACAATTTGACCTGATAGCTGGAATTCTTAACTTTTTGAATAAGCATGATTATGTGTAAAAATGTGTGTTGGTGGGTGGTCAGGTCTTAGTATTGGACTAATAAAAAGACGACACTGAAAATAGCATTTTTTAGTTAACATTCTCTGTAGTACACAGAACAGTAGATAATTCTGAAATAGTTCAGTGTGTAGAACTGCACATTTACTTGGCTTCACCTCTTACAGACTGAAAGCTGCACTGTCTAATATGAATCAATAGCCACAGGCCACAAATGGGTATTAAAATTACATTCAAATAAATAAAAAATGTTAAAGTCCATTTCTCAGTCTCACCAGCTACATTTTAAGTGCTCAATAGCGACCTGTGTCTAGAGGCTACAGCTTCAGACAGACCAGATATAGACCATTTCCATCTTCCATCATCACTGAAATTTCTTTGGACAGCACTGCGTTAGAGATTATCTATGCAGAATAATTACATGAATTATATCAAATCCTCAGTCTTATCATACCAACACCCTTGATTTATACAAATACTAGAAGCCCAGTGCATGAAATTCATGCACTTGCAACGGGGGTGGAGGGGTGGCAGAGGGAAGGAGGGGAGAGGGTGTGTCCCACAGGCCAGCTGCACTCTCCAATCTCGGACATCCCTCTCACAATCCTGGACTGCTGGCTTCTAACTGCTGGCATGCCTGCCTGCCTGATTGCCCCTAACTGCTTCTGCCTGCCAGCCTGATCACCCCCTAAGCACTCTCCTGCTGGCCTGATTGACACCTAACTGCTCCTCTACCAGCCTGATTGCCTCCAACTGCCTTCCCTTGCCAGCCCGATTGTCCCCAACTGCCCTCCCCTGCCAGCCATCTTGTGGCTGTGGGCTCCTTCATCTTTGAGGGCATGGAAGTCAATTGGCATATTCCCTCCCTATTGGCTGTGGGCACCACCATCTTTGCAATGGCATGAGGGTCAATTAGTATATTCCCTTTTTATTAGATAGGATATCAAACTGTTAAAGGAGTTTACACATGTGTATTTTAAAATGGTTGTTTGTTTTATAATTACTGAGTTTTAGGAATCCTTTGAATGTTTTAGATAAATGTACTTTATCAGATTTGAAAAATTTTATCTCAGTCTGGCTTACCTTCTCACTCACTGACTAGTGTTTGCTGAGCTGAAGTATTTAAATTCAATGAAGTCTCACATATTAATTTTTCTTTTATGGATTGTGCTTACAGTGTGGAATCTGAAAATTCATAGCCAAACCTAGAGGCACTTAGATGCCTCTCCTATCTTCTAGAAATTTTACAGTTTTGTTCTTTACTTTTAGGCCTGTGATCCATTTTGAAATAAATTTTGTGAAAGATGAAAGATCTGTTGATGTCCAGTTATTCCAGCACTTCTTGTGATCTATAAATATACATTTTCTACAAATATGCTTCTAAATAGTTTGTCTAAAGAGATAAAATAAAATTGTGGTATCAAGCATATTTCTCATATTACAGTTTTGGAAGCATTAAGATATGTAATCACATCAAGAGAGGTCCTAGTTAAAGTAATTCAAACTATAAAATAGTTTAACACATGAGTTTAAGTAAAGTTTATGTTGCAAAAGAAGTAATGCTTTCTATAAATTATGTTTCCTAGCTAATGGTGTTTTTGGGGGGATTGTCTTTAATTAAGGATTAAGTGACATATAACATGAGTTTGAAATATGTGCTTTACTCACTGAAACTTTTTTCTAAACTGGGAATATTACAAGGCATAGATGTAAATGTATAGAATGATGTGGTAAATGTTACTTAAAATACTACCTTTTATTTAGTTATTCCAAGAACTTAAATACTTTCATTTCTTCTCACAATCTTCATTATTCTAACTAGTGGACTGAAATAATTGCTTCTATCCCTTGGGTCCAATAAAACAACTTAGCTCTTTAATGAGTCTTGTTAGGTTTGAAGATCAGTGACTTTTTGGAATATGTACATTTTTTGCATTAGTGGTTTGCTACCTGCGGAGTCATCAGCACAGAAACCAGAGGTTAATTTCCTTCCTATTAAATGAACAGATAATCAGCCATTGGAGAGAATGACTCCTATGCTGTGAAGAAGTCTTGACAAGCTCAGGGATCGGCCCAATGCATCACTCAGTCCTATTCATGCCATCTGTCCACAAATTAAGTCAAAGTAAGGATATTAATTTGTTACATTTCAAAAGTTCTACTGACAAGCCAACATGGACATTTTAAATGGCAATGGACAATGGCAATGGAAACACTTTGCTAATATTCTATGGAGTCACAGGTTGTGATTTTTTTAAACTTCCTTTCCAACGACTAACACGCAGAGAGCATTTTTGACCAGAAATACAGCTAATGACTATCAAAGCAGATGTGTCACAAAGTATTACACAAAGAAGCTTTTTTAAAAATCTAAGTTAAAAGTTATATCAACTTCATGACATAAATGTATATTATTCTTATTGAAACAAATTACACCAATGACTTGGAAGTGCTATGAGCTTACCAAGAAATTGTATTTATGAAATACTCCTATTGCCTCCAAAGAAATATGTGTCACCAGCTAGAAATATGAAACTGCAAGGGCTTGTCTTGCTATAGAGAGGGAAAGCATTTGGGACAATAGCAAGGCAAACATCCAATTCTGCTTCCTGGGAAGAAGAAATCAGCAATAAGTTGCAGGAATCAGTCAGGGCCATAGGAGGTTAGCTTCTGTTTTGGATTAAAAACAAATGCATATTTGTGCACATAGGTATATTTGAGATGAACTGGGTGATACATTGGTATGTTATGTCTAACTCACATATGACAGGGTGACATTAATATAAAATGTCATTCTATGAAAAGACTTTGATGACATATTTATACAATTAATGTGATAACTGGTAAGATATTTTTTTATTCCTTCCTTAGAATATCTTTTATTTCCCTAATTCTTTTTTTGTAACTTTTCTGAAAATATACTATTATGTAGTCAAGATATATAATAGTTTATTATTTTTAGCCTTATCTAATCTAATAAAAACATAATATTAAAATTGACCATTTCTTCAGGATGCATAAGCCATGCCCACCAGCCAATCAGAGCAACTGTATGCAAAGTAGCCCAGCCAAGATGGCGGAGGCCATAGCCCCAGTAGTGTAGGGCAGGAGGAGCAAGCCAGCCTGTGGCCACGGTCTGGATAGAGGGCTATGATCCAGGCCACAGCGCGGGCTAGCCAGTGGCTACAGCTGAAGAGCAGAAGAGGCAGGGTGGGAGCAGCCAGCTGGCCCACCCCTCAGCTACGGCCTTAGAATGGATCGATTGTGAGGGGCACACACACACAGAGGCCTAAGTCTCTGTGTGTGTGTGCCCTACAATGGATTCCCAGGCAGCAGCCGAGGGGTGGGGAGCAGCCTTGGAAGGAATGGGGGAGGAAGCAAAGCAGATCAGAGGGAGGAAGTGAAGAAAAAAATTAAGGTGGAAAGGAAGGAAAAGGGGAGGGTGAGCAGGGGTAAAGATAAAGGAAAGAAGGAATGTGGGAAGGGAAGGAGGGTAGTAGAAAAATCGGAAGAATGATGATGGAACAGAAGTAGAAAATAAGGAGGAAAGAAAAGTTTATAAATGATGAGTCAGTAGGAAAAGTGTTACATAAAGGAGAAAAATTGTGTGAGAAGAAGAAGCCAATAAGGAAGTCAAATACAATTGTGCGTGAAGGGGGTAAGATTAAAAAAGAAAGTTAATAGGGGTGACCAGGCCTGCAGGGGAGGGCAGTTAGGGGGATCAGGCAGGCAGGCAGGTTAGCAGTTAAGAACCAGAGGTCCTGGATTGTGAGAGTCCCCAAGAACTCCATATTGGAGAGGGTGCAAGTTGGGCTGAGGGACTGCCTCCCTGCCCCCCATGCATGAATTTCGTGCACTGGGCCCCTAGTATATGATAAGCCTACAGCTAACATCATGCTCAATGGTGGAAAAGGTAAGTTTTTCCTTTAAGATAACAAATAGAATAGGATGGCCACTGCCATTTTTTTTTCAGCATAGAAAATTCTAGCTAAAGTCTAGCCACAGCAAGGAGGCAAGGGGGAAAACGGTGTCCAAATTGATTAGAAATGAAGAAGTGAAATTGTCTCTGCAGATGACATGACCTACATATAGACAACCTAAACACTAAAAAACAAACAAACAAACAAAAAAAAAAACCCCACCCCAAACCAAAAAAAAATCTGTTGGAACAAATCAACAAATTCAGTCAAGTTTCAAATTGATATACAGAAGTCACCTTCTTGGAACACAACATTGTTAGTGCATTTCTATGCACAACAACAAACTATTGGAAATATAAATTAACAAAACAACCCCATTTACAACAGCATCAATAACAATATAATATTAGCAGTCAATTCAACCAAGGTGGTGAAAGCCTTGTACACTGAAAACTACGAGACATTGATGAAGTATCTGAAGAAATAAACATAGGGAGGTGCCTGTGAAAACACAGGGAGCAGCAGCCATCTGCAAGCCTGGGAGAGAGGCCTGGGAAGTCACAAAACCATGCCGACACCTTCCTTGATCTCGGACTTGGAGCCTTCAAATTTGAGAAACAGACTTCTGTTGTTTCAGCAGCCGAGTCTGTGGGACTTTGCTACCATAGCCTCAGCAAATGAATACAGCAACAAATGAGAAAGACATACCCCTAACCCAGCTTCCTTTCAAAAATAAACAAGATGCCTTAAGTGATGCAAAGGTGATGCGTTTTGGAAAGGAAAAGAAAGCAGTCAACAGTTGGTGTTGGATCAATTGACTTAACATACATAAAGAGTAAAATCTAAGTAGAACTGTGGGAAAACAAGACTTCACATTGTCAGGGCTCAGGGTATCCCACAATAGCATTTTGACTATTTCAAATTTAAGTTACTTAAGAAATTGCTAGTGCAAAAAGAACACTCTTTTCTTCCTGTACCTGGAGACACCCTTATCGCTAGAGTTGAAGAACCCAGACCAAAATGTCTTCTAGACAAATCTTGTTGCCTCTTACTAATCTACTACTCAAGCCAAATCTTTGTTTAGATTCTTCACTAATGACCACCCAAACCTTGCTTATATTCCTTTCTAATGAGCACTACCTTTCCCTTTGTTTGGTCAATTTCTTCACAAATGTCTTGTTTCCTTGTCTAAAAAGTTTAAAAATGCATCTGGCTTATCATTTTTCTGAGCCTCATTTGTGATTCTCCGATGCACAAACATTAAATTGATTTTCTTTCTTCCTGTCAGTCTGGTTTTGTGTCAATTTTGTTATTCATTCAGCCAAAAGAAGTTCAGGGTGGGAAGGGTAGAATTCTCCTCTTCCCTGAACCAATGGGAGGACTCACCAGCTGGAAAGTGTTTTTCTGGAGTCCACCACCACTAAGAGATCCTGAGACATCTGATCAAAGAGCCAGCAAATGGGTGAGCTTTCTTACATTGTCAGCCTCCCAAAATCTCGGCCTTCAGGGTCTGGTATAAAAAGAAAGTCATGGAAATTTTATTATATTTCTCTAAATTTAGATTATCAGGGGAAAGAAAACATACACAAAACAAACAAGCTAATAAACACACACAAAAAACACATACACATCTGTGAACCTAGCTCCTTGGGCCTAGCAACTCTGATGTAAAACTGATTAAAGAGTACTTACGGGTTTCTTTCTTTATCTAGAGATACTTTCCCTCCCAGAATAATTTCACTAGGAATTAAACGTGTTAATATATGTAATTGAAGCGACTAAAAATAAAAGGGGGACAACTATACACAAGAAAAGTAAGAAATGTTTTAGCTAAAAATTGATATAAAGGATGAAGATGCATTTGTCCATGGCAATGGGAGTAATTTTGTCTACACTAGAATTTCTGGTTATGAAAGGCAAACTAAATGTATCTATACAAAGGCTAAAAATTGAAATCCTATCTAATAAAGGGGGAATATGCTAATTGACCCTCACTCCATTGCAAAGATGGCAGAGCCCACAGCCAATAAGGAGGGAATATGCTAATTCACTGCCACACTTTCAAAGATTTCAGTGCCCACAGCCACAAGATGGCCAGCAGAGGAGGGCAGTTGTGTATGATCAGGCCAGCAGGGGAGGGTAGTTGGGAGCAACTGGGCCAGCAGGGGAGAGAAGTTGGGGGCAATCGGTCCAGCTGGGGAGGCAGTTGGGGGCGATCGAGCTGGAAGGGGAGCAGTTAGGCATTGATCAGGCTGGCAGGATAATGGTTAGGGGTGATCAGGTTGGCAGGCAGAAGAGATTAGGAGCTGATCAGGCAGGCAGGCAGGCAGGCAAGTGATTGGGAGCCAGTAGTCCTGGATTGTGAGAGGGATGTCCACTGGGATCGGGCCTAAACCAGCAGTCAGATATCCCCTGAGGGGTCCCAGATTAGAGAGGGTGCAGGCTGGGCTGAGGGAGACACATCCCCCCAGTGCATGAATTTTATGCACCAGGCCCCTAGTGTTGTTATAAGGGTTTTAAAAACTAATATCAATGATAGACATATAAAACTAAAACTTTTTTTTTTCACCTGCTAAATTTCTATTTTCTTAGAGTTTGGTCTGTTTTTGATAATAGATTGTAAAAGTCTTTTTTAAAACCTATTAATGTAATATTTCTGGAAACTAAAGATTTTGTCTTAACAACTGTACTTTACAGTGTCTTCATTATATAGTAATATTTTAAAAAGCTAAATTTTACTTACAGCTCTTTAAACCCCTCTATTTGCCTAAAAATGCTTTGTCACCATGGTTAAATGCAGAACTAAGTGTTGCCTCACAGTGACCTACGAGCTTTGAGACAACATTCACTAAGTGTTTCAAAAGTTTTTGATATTTATGATAAACTTCCCCAAATAAAATTATTTTTTAAAAATATATTGATTTCAGAGAGGAGGAGAGAGGAGAGAGAGAGAGAGAGAGAGAGAGAGAGAGAGAGAGAGAGAGAGAGAAAGAGAGATGATGAGAATCATTGATTGCCTGCCTCTTGCATGCCCCCTATTGGGGATTGAGCCCCCAACCTGGGCATGTGCTATGTGATCAGGAATTGAACCTTGACCTCCTGGTTCATAGGTCGATGATCAACCAATGAGCCACACCAGGTTGGCTCCCAAATAAAATTCTAAGTTAAGTATTACTGACCTAAAAATAACTTTGGGATCTTTCAGAGCATCCCTGGAACACCTCAAAAATTTTCTGTCTCATCTTATAAAAATGAAATATTAAACATATTAGGTTTATTTGATATGTTAAATTATGAGAAAACTTGTCAAATAAAAGTAATACTCAATCTTCATGTCATGTCTATATAGAGAAATAAATTCTCTAAAATCATATTAAATCCTAAAATTCTGATATATGCTTATCAGTAATAACTGGTCGCTCTCTTAAAGTGTGTATTACAGGAATAACCTTATTAATTGCATATAATTAGTTCTTTCATAATATTTCAAGTCTTTTTTATTTATTTTTTACTCTGATGCTTTTTACATAAAATGATTCATCTTCAATGATTCATAGAAAAAAATCTGAATAGATGTTCCTGGTAACTTTAAGACTGTAAACTAAACTGTGTAAAATTTTACAGAACTAAGGAAAAACTGAATTCATAAAACTGCTATTATTTACATAGACTCTAAATATGCTTTTGGAGTCTGTCGTGCTGTTGGGACAATTTAAAACTCCCATGGAATTTTAGCTTTTGCAGGTGTGTACCATCGCTAATGGGCAATAATTGCTGCCCTGCTCCAGGCTACTCAACTCCCCTTTTGAATTGCTATTATTTACTGTTCAGCACCCACTCAGGAGACTGGCACTATGTCTTTAGGAAATGACAGGGCTAACAAAGCTGGTAAACATGCAGCTCAGAACAAACCCCTTTATCATTTCTCTACCCAATTTCTAAACCTGCTTTTGTTCCTGATCGACATTATTAACTACAAGAAAAATGCCCCACAATGTAAAAAAATAAAAGATACAAAATGGTGACAAATAACTTTCAGATGGATTATACATTTGGCTAAATGGACTTCTTTTGACTTTTGGCTTGTATTTACATCTGACCAAGTGGTACATATATGCAGATTAGCGATAAGAAACTAAAAAACAGTTGCTTTTTCCCTGGCATCAACAAAATTCCTGACCATTTATTCTCCAACTGCACGCCCCACACCACCCCCACTAGGACTCTAGTATAGGATAATTATCTGTTTCAGATACATACACTTGTCAAAATTTAGATTCTACCATTGCATCTTCTACATCAGGGTTAAATGGAAATACTAAATGCTTAATTCACTCTTTTTTAAAGACTTTTAATTATCTTTTTTTATTATTGACACTATTACAGATATCCCCAATCCCTCTCCCCCTGTCATTTGCCTACCTCCACCCATCTTCCATTTCCCCTAACCTAGCCATCACCACACTGTTGTCTGTGTCTAAGGGTTATGCATATATGTTCTTTGGCTCATCTCTTCACCTTCTTTCATCCAGTCTCCCCACCTCCTCCCCTCTGACCTCTGTTAGGCTATTCCATGTATCCATGCTTCTGGTTCTATTTTGCTCATCATTTTATTTTGTGCATTAGATTCCACATATAAGTGAGTTCATATGGTGTTATCTTTTTAAAAACAGATTTTATTTTTTGAAACCTTTTTTCTGTTTTCATATTAGTTCCTTTCACTGAGGCTTCATAGGTCTCCTCGCTGATCCAATTACATTACAGTCTTTAAAATGAATGGGCAGTGGGGATTGTTTTGTTATTAACAGTTGAACTTTCTGAACTCCTCCCTGTCTTCCAGACTATCAAAGATGAGTGGAATAAATGAATCCATCCCCTCTACAACCCACTGGCATGAATCACTATGCTTTTAAAGTGATTGCAACTACTTTCAAAATGAGTTTAGCAACCTATTCTGTTAAACCTATAGAAGAAACAGTTAATCAGTTGTAATGGGACCTATTATTTTATTTAATTAAGCTTTGAAGGACCAAATGTTAAATTAATTCAGCTTTAGCTAGCACACGATTAGTCAGCTGATTATCTGCTAATTATTTTTAGCCATACCCAACATATAGATACTGCATTTCTGTTCTAAACATAATATGGTTAAGTTCCAGATATTGTTATTTTCAGAGAGCAGAAGCATCTGGCAGCTGGAAGGAGGTAAAGAGTTTTCAAGAGAGCAACTCCGTGTTCCTTGGGGGATAGGCTATCCTCTATTGGTTCCTGTAGCAACAAGCGTTTCTAAATGCTTAAAGCTCATCTCTTGGGAACTGAGTCAAATTCAGTCAGTTGCAACAATTACATTAGGAAAAAAAGAAAGCATGAAAAGGAGGGAGACAGAACTCATCCGTCAACATAATGGTTAAAATTAACAAAATAAAGAACTAAAAAGCTGTCAGTCTCTTGGAAATTTTTTAGATTTGAAATTTTTAAAAATATGCTATTATACTAAGTAATTAATAATTATAAGACATCATAACTGACTAAAATAAATAAAATTAGAAAACTAAAAATAATACAAATCAAACTTATAGGACATAAATTTATAGACTTAAAAATTTAATTTAGAAATAATGAAGTTTGGAAAATAATGAGAAATACTGATCTGACCAATATAAGAAATTTAAAGACAAACAGAAAGATAAACTCAAGGCAATAATATCAATAAAGAAAGAAAAAATATAATGTAGTAATGTTCAACTAAAGTAATGGATGATTATTTGCAGAAGCTTGCTCTGTAATATAGAAAACTTTTTTTCCTGAAAATGGAGATATTACAGTATAATATTTAAAAAGCTAAAACCATTAGTCTAATGCAAGTATAAAATGAATACATGTAAAAGATTTTATACAACTCATTATTTAATAAGAGAATCACTGGGATGTTGAAACTTTCCAAAGTGAATTTGAGGAGTGGTGTATGTATAGAAAATTTAATATAAGAATTTTAAGATAAGGTTCCAGTTATTGTTTCATAGGAACATAAACTATAAACTTTGAAGTAATCTTTCTCACCAGACAGAAATTCTTTGTATCTCTACCAGATAGAAATCTATAAATTAGATTTAAATTTTACAGAATTGCAAAATAGCACCTTCAATATACAATCCATAAACTGTGCAAGCCTGACAACTAAAAAATAAATTAATTTCTTTATATATTTACAAGTTTCATAAAATTTACCAGCAAAGATAAGGTAGTGAAAACTATAGATAGATCCTATAAAATAATTCAATAAATTATGAAAAACTAAGTAGATATATTAGAAAATGTTATAAAAATGAGTGAATATGATTAGATAATTTTCTACCAATTAAACACATACAAACATAATACATATAAAAATTACATTTATGGAGGAAAGGGAACTCTAGTGCACTATGGGTGGAATGCAGCCTGGTGCAGACATTGTGGAAAACAGTATGGAGTTTCCTCAAAAAACTTACAATGGAGCTCTCATTTGACCTAGTGATCCCACTTCTAGGAATATATCCTTAAGAAATCAGAAGCACCAATCAGAACATATGCATCACTATGTTCATAGCAGCACAATTTACAGTAGCTAAGATTTGGAAACAGCCCAAGTGCCCATTAGCAGGTGAGTAGATGAAATGGTGTAGTACATTTGTACAATGGAATACTATACATTTGTTAAAAAAAAAAAAAAAGAACTCTTAACATTTCAACACAGCATGGATGGACCTGGAGAGTATTATGCTAAGTGAACTAAGCCAGTCAGAGAAAGATAAGTGTCACATGATCTCACTCATATGTGGAATCTAAATAACAAAATTAACTGATGAACAAAATAAATCCTGAGACATAGAAGCATGAAACAGATTTTTGAACCTCAGAGGGAAGGCAGGGGAGGATGGGTGGGTAGGTGGGAAGAGATCAACCAAAAAACTTGTATGCATATATGCACGACCCATGGACACAGACAATAGGGTGGTGAAGGTTTAGGGTGGGAGGTAGGGGCAGACTATAAGATGTTAATGGGGGAAAAAAGAGGACACGTAATACTTTCAACAATAAAGATTTAAATGTAAAAATTCATTAAAATGTCAATCTCTACTCAATATAAAACATCTCATCAAATTAATAACAGAAATACATCATTCTCTACAAAATGAAAAAGGACAAGTTTGATTAGAAAGTTGAAAAAGAAACCCTGGCATAATGACTTTAAGACAATTGCAATGTCAGCAAACTTTGTTTATCTGGACGGTAACTTCCTTAAACTGTCCTGAGAAAAAATTATTTATCTCTAAATATATAGTACTAAGACTAATGACATGGAGAAACTTTTGCATATGTGCACAAGAAAGTATATATAACTATATTCATTATAACACTGTTGGTTTTAAAGCAAAGGATTAGGAAAAATTATGTGCCCTTCAACAAAAGAATAGGTAAATTATGGTATTGTCACAAATGAAAAATAGCTATATATACAAAAATTATAAGTTTCTAAAACAATACAGGTTAGTATGAGCCTCTTGGTTATATTTAAATAAACTGTCAACTTTGCATAAAAATACACTTATAGATTCATGTATATTTGGTAAATACATAAAAATACCTATAAGAATGATAAACACAGATATTATATGCCAGATGCTTTAAAAAGAGAGAGAGAGAGAGAAGAATGGATCACAAAAGATAGTGCACCTCCCTTGGCTGTCATGGCTCAGTGGTTGAGTGTTGACCAATAAACCAGGAAATCATGGTTTGATTCCTGGTCAGGGCACATGCCCAGGTTGCGAGCTTGATTCCCAGTCCGGAGTATGCAAGAAGCAGCCAATCAATGATTCTCTCTCATCATTGATGTTTCTATCTCTCTCTTCCTCTCCCTTCCTCTCTGAAATCAATAAAAATATATATTTTTAAAAGATAACAGCATTGAACAGACTGTCAAACTACAGCTGGAAGGCTCAGGAGGGTTGGGGGGTGTTAAGAGATCAACTGAAGGACTTGTATGCATGCATATAAGCATAGTCAATGGACACAAGACACTGGGGGGTAGAGGAGGAGGGGGAAAGGTCAAGGGGAAAAAATTAAGACTTATTTAACACTCTTTGTAATACTTTAAGCAATAAAACAAAAAATGTAAAAAAAAAAAATGGTAGTGAACCTCAACCATATCTAGGAAGCTTTTACATTTAAAAATAAAGAAATTTCTCTTGGACATATATAGAATCATGTTAGGATTTGATAGAATTGGATTCTGGGAACATGAGTCTTATATTATTCTCTATTTCAATTTCACTAAAAAAATATATCACAATTAGAAAACAAAATTGAATAGGAATATAGAATTTCTAGTTGAGAAAAATTGATTGTGAAAAGATAGAGACCACAATATAATAATATAAATTGTAAGTATATTTTATGGTGAAATGTTGATTCAGATTGTAATACAAACTAATCTGAAGTTATGATGTAATATAGATAAATCAGAAAATGAGTTTTCTGTTTCAAAATTAGGTAGAGAAACATAAAACAATGTTTTAAATTAGTATGCCTCACTTTTCTTATCTATAAAATAGATAATTAAATGGGTCTTATGCAGTTTTTGTATGATTTATATGTGATTAGAAGAGGATAGTCATTTGTAAAAATTGTAATGCGGTTAAATTTATTATTGGAATTTTATGAATATTAGGGTGCTTACATCACTTGATGTATTACCTGTCAATTATCTCTACTATGAGAATTTCTTTTTTATCTATTTATACCATACCAATATATCTGTACCTATACTTATTCCTATATCTATATGTCTGTTACCATCATTTTTACTTGAGATAGATTTAATATAGTACCTGCCATTTGTTTCACTTAAACTATGTGGTTTATTTAAATATTTTATACACTTTTATTATATTCAAAATTTAGATTTTGCTAACTCATAACATTTAAATGAAATCTATAAATATTTATGTAAGTTTAAATTCAATTAAATCTATTTATATACTCACTTTGAGATACTGAAGCTCACCAAATCTTAAGTTCTCCAGCTTGTTGCTGTTAAATTATACATACACAGTACACTGATTTTACACAGCACACACTTATTATATTGTCCAAACATGATTGAAAATGGGTTTGAAGTACCTCAAGAACAAACTCAGAGTAGAATCCATGAGAATTAAGGGCAACATTATATATTTATATATGACAAATACGCAGACCAAAATAATCTTTGTAAGAGAAACAGTTATAATTTAAAATGAGGGGAATAAAAGATAGCAGGCACGTGATTTCATATATATATATATATATATATATATATATATATATATATATATATATATATTTAAGGAAAAGACATTTCTTTATCAGGATAATTGGAAGACTAATGTAGCATTCTAAAACTTTTATTGTGATTTTCAAATACACTCAATCCTTTGCCAGTTTTACTCTACTCATTTTCAATTACTTCTGACTCTTCAACTAGAAATAAACAAATTTCCTAAGTAGCTGTTTTTAATTTTGAAATGTGAATAATTGCTAAGAACAAAAGTAGCAATAGCAAGGGATTTTTATTGAAACAGGTACTGGCAATTCCTTGCTCACTTAAATGTTAGATTTCAAATTACTAGAATTATATGTCTTTACATATGCCATTTTTATCTCAATTAAGGTTCTCTATTGACTCCTATGACATCATACAATATTTTCTCTCTTCTTGGCTATTTATTTGTAGCCTCACTTATTATTATTTGTATTCCCATTCCTTCAATGTTAATTGTGTCTCAGTAAGTATTTTTCCAATAAACAAATTTTAAGTAAAAATGTCAAAAGCTGAACAGATCATCATATTCCCAAAGGAGACATGGATGGCCAAGAGGCATATGAAAAGATGTTCATTTCCTTTCATCTTTTATTCCTGCTTCCCTTATATTTTAATGTCATGAATAGTATAGTGATTTGCCCAAAGTGTAGTAATCACTTATTGAACATTTATTATGGACCATATTTTGCTATGCACAGAGCATAAGAATTTTTAAAAAATGTAATTATTGCTTTGTGCAAGTCATGTTTTAAAATGGGAAATATATACAAACTAACCAGTATATATTCTAATAGCATAAATAATGTTACACATATTCATAAATAAATATTTTAGAAGTTGTTATAATATTTGTTCTTCCCTGGTGCTTCAACTGTATAAAAGAAGCTGTACTATTTGTGAGAATGTTAATAAAGAACATGTGGACAAAAATGGTATGCGTATTTACATATTTAGTACTGTATGCTTCTATTTTTTTTTAAATAAAACCATTCCTTTATTTAGGCCATAAAAATAGTTTGTGTGTCCCCAAATAGCCTGGGGCATCAGACATAAAAGCCACCCATAAATATTAGTTGAATGAACTTGGAGTAGTACCTTACTAAGTTCACATGAAAGAGTCACTGAAAGGTCAATATTCCCAAAGGACAAAAATATTCAGTTATGCTTCAATTAGTTCCTATAACCCTTCAACTATTTAATTAGAAAATTATCATTAAGTTTCAAAATTTAAAGGAAAATAAGAAGACAAAAAGATTAGTAGAAACATATTCTGAGTATTTTGGTTTGCTTTTGACATTTCTACATCTTTTTCTCCCTTCAACTTATTTTGTGTTATTTTACTTCTGTTGCCACTTTCAAATTAGCTTAAAAGTGATCTAGATGATTATTCATTCAACTTAATTGAATTTCACTTGAATACACTGCCCCCTACTTTTCCAATTTCCTCACACTTGATGAGGAATTGCTAAGAACACTGTGCAAATGTGAACTCATTTCCTCAAAATTTGTAATTGCCTTTCAGGGAGCTATTAAAGGTGTGAAAATTTAATCTTAAAAGATAAATATGTAGAAGGGATAGAGTAATTTGAAATGACATTCTAAAAAGATTCTAGATCCTTGTTATCTGTCCTGTAATAAATCCTCTTTATTAATTCTTTACTCAACAATTCTTTACTGAATGCATCATTAGTAGCAAGCAAGGTACTATGCACTAACATAATAACAAAACATAATTTTTCAAATTCTTTGCACATAGATATGATACATATTTTATATATTTATTATCATGTTTAAAAAGTACCTTCAATTTACTCCTTAATTTTTCATGGTATGCATCCTAACTAATAAAAGCATAATATTAAAATTAACCATTTCTTCGGGACACCTAAGCCACGCCCACCAGCCAATCAGAGTGACTGTATGCAAATTAGCCTAGCAACAATGGCGGAGGCCGCAGCCCCGGTGTGCAGCTTCTCCGGGGCTGTGGCCTCCACCATCTTGGGAGCCTCCGTCCTGGGAAGGCATCGGGCTTCCTGGGCTTGCTGATGCCTTCCCAGGCGGAAGCCCGAAGGTGGGACCAGCCGGCCCTGAACCTCCATCCTGGGAAGCCATGGGGTAGCCACAGGCCACCTGATCGCTTCCCAGGCAGAAGTCCGGGGGCGGGACCAGCCGGCCAGCCCCGAGCCTCCGTTCTGGGAGATCATGGCCACCGGATCGCTTCTCAGGTGGATGGCCTCGAGGGTCAATGGGAGCTGTGGGCAGCCTGAAAACGGCTCTCAGCCCCTCTCCCAGGCTTGCCAGGCATCCCAGTAGGGCCCTGAACCCTGAAGGGGCTGTTGCCACCCTGAAAACTGCCCTCAGCCCCTCACTCAGGCTTACCACACTCCCCATGGGGTGAAGGTCTCCATTGGGCAGCTTGGCCAGCCTGCAAACAGACATAGGCCCCTCACCCAGGCTGGCCAGACACAGGTGGACATCCCAAGAGGGGTCCCAGACTGCGAGAGGGTACTGGCTGGGCTGAGGGAACCCCTCCCCCCAGTGCACAAATTTTTTGTGCACCAGGCCCCTAGTTTTTGTATAATGCTGATTCCTTTATATAAAGGAAAAATAACATGTCCTTCTGGACCTCTTTCTCGCATGTTTCCTAATCTCTCATCATTTATGTGTAAATGAAATAAAAATAACTGTGTCAAGATAAATGCAGTACTATACAAGTAAATGCAGTACTCTGAACCTCCCACAACCACAAAAAATTACAATTAAATTATAAAACAACCATTATTCAGAATGCCTGAAATCTACCTGAACATGAGTGCTCTAACTAAGGCTATAAAGAAGCCAGATCAAGACTAGTTAGAGAGGCAAAGACAAGAAAAGCTGATCCCATACTCATGTGTGGCAAATGAAAATCGTGAATGATGATATCTCATAGGCAAAGGTTCCCCCTGAGGGCCAGGAGGAGCCCAGCTCCACACTACAATTCCCAGCCCAGGGTTCCAGTGCTGAGAAGAGAAGTTCCCATATATTCTGACTGTTAAAAAAAAAAAAAGTGGACATCGTGACTGAGGGAGAGGTAGTGCTGTAGGAATCCCAGGCGCAGGAATGTACTTAGACTCACTCACTCTAATCTCCAGTGTTGGGGCAGCAACTTGAAAAATGCTGGGGACATACAGGTAAGAACTGAATTGTCTGGTAATAGGACAAGGGCTGAAAGGCAGTTTTCTCTCAGAAATAAGTGCTGACAGAGGCCTTTGCTCCTTTTCTAAACCCTCTCGTCCACAGAACCAGCAGCGAGGTGCCATATCTGAGTATCCATCAACCTGGCTCACACTCTTCACCCAGCCCTGGTGATTCCCTAAGACCCTGCTCCACCCAACTTACAGGCCCACCCAAACCAATTCCAGTGACTTTTCCATACAAATAGCCTGGCTTGGCTCATGCTTCAAATTTTCCTAAAATCTCTAAAACGAGCAGCACATGGTCTCTGCATTCCTTGTACCTCTAAGTGACCCTAGATCCAGCACTACTGGCAGCCAGCTTCAGTTTACAGCTTGGCACCTGCAAGCCCAGCACAAGTAGCAACCATCCACAGATCACTCTGTAGTTCATGCCTGGTGGCCCCAGGCAATGCACAGGTGGTGGCTGGTCTTGCACTTTCTAGGAGGCCCCAAAGCCAGTAAATCCAGTGGGCAGTTTCAGGCTATGCCAGATTACACTCTACCACCTCCATGAGCCACACACTCAGGGAGTGGACTTGACTGGCATTAAAGCCCCACTGAAGTGAGTACTGCTGGGGTCAGCCCTATAAGCTGTTCCTCTGCTGTAGTTGCAACTAGTCCCCCAGCCAATCAGTCTGGGTATCAATCCCTTCCAGTGACATGTCAACAGTAATCAAGGCTCAATAACATAGGACAGTGCACACAGCCCACACAGGGGGCACATGTGGGGTGCTAAGTTCAGGTGCCTAGTGAGGCTGAGCCTCTGGGCCCTGCAGAACACCTACTATGTAAGGCCACTCTACCAAGTCTGGAAAATATAGTAGCTCTACTTACTTAATACATAGAAACAAACACATGGAAGCAACCAAAATAAGGAGAGTGATCCCAAATGAAAGAAGAGAAACATCCAGTGCAAGAACTAAATGAAATAGAGGCAAGCAAAACTATCAGATACAGAGTTCAAAGCATAGTTATAAGGATACTCAAGGAACTTAGTGAGAACTTTAACCATTAAAAGGGGCATAGAAACCATAAAAAAAAAAAACAGTCAGAAATGAAGGATACACTAACTAAAATGAAGAATAAATTACAGGGAATCAACAGTAGAGTAGATGAAGTAGAGAATCAAATCAGAAATTTAGAATATAAGGAAGCAGAAAACACTCAGTCAGAACACACACACATACAAAAAGAAAGAAAGAGAATCCAAAAAGATGAGAATTGTGTAAAAGCCTGTGGACAATTTCAAGACAACAACTGTGTCATGGGGGTACCAGAAGGAGAAGAGAGAGAGCAAGAAATTAAAAATCTGTTTGAGAAAATAATGACAGAAAATTTCCCTCACCTGGTGAAGGAAATGTACATACAAGTCCAGGAAGCATAAAAGACTAAGAGGGACCCAGTTTCTTCAGGTATTTATCTGAAGAAACCCAACCACTAAAGGAGGGGATGTGGTATCCATGTTTGTTGTGGCACTTTTTGCAATGGCTGGGATGTGGAGGGACTCAGATGTCCATCCGTGGACTGATGGATAAAAAAGAGGCAGTGCACATATACAGTAAAATATAATTCGGCCATGGAAGGAAATGAAGTCTTGCCATCTGTGGCAGCATGGATAGACCTGGAAGTGGTTGTGCTGAGTGAGTCAGGTAGAGAAAGACAAATGCCAGGCCTTTTACTCATATATGGAATCTAAATCCCAAAATAAATAAGCAGAACAGAAACAGACTCAATCATACAGAGAACATTTTGATAGTTACCAGATGGGGGAAGGATGAAAACAGTAAAGGGGTTAAGAAATATAGATTAGTAGTTACAGAATAATCATGGGGATGTAAAGTAAAGCATTGAGAATAAAAACAAAATATTGTAATAACTCTATATGGTGTCAGTTGGGTACTAGATTTATCAGAGTGTTCACTTTGTAAGTTATATAAATGTCTAATCATGGGGTAATATACCTGAAAATAATATAATATTTTAGATCAAATGTAATTTAAAAATAAAAAAATAATGGCATTCTCAGTTCATTGTCTTTTTTAAGGAGGTGGGTGGGTGGATCTTGGAAGTGATTTATTTATGGAAAACAACAATTCTCTGTTTCTCCAGGGTTTTATGTTGTCAAAAGCTAAAACTTTTGAAAAGTGTGCCCCAATCTGGTACTATCCCAAACTTGTTGGCTAAGTCTACTTAATTTGGGAGCTCAAAAATCAAGTTTAGTTGTCTCTCACATTAAATACCATTCTTTATTAATTATTTATTCCTCATGAAATAAGTTCCACTTTCAGGGTGAAGTGTATATATGCCATATATATATATATATATATATATATATATATATATATATATATATATATATATATATATATATATATATATATAATTGATTTTTTACAGAGAGGAAGGGAGAGGGATAGAGAGTTAGAAACATCCATCAGCTGCCTTCTGCACACCTCCCACTGGGGATGTGCCCGCAACCAAGGTACATGCCCTTGACCGGAATCGAACCTGGGAACTTTTAGTCCACAGGCTGATGCTCTATCCACTGAACCAAACCGGTTAGGGCTATATACTACCTTTTTAAAAAATATATGCATTAATTCCTAGTAGTTTAAAGGTTTGTTTCTTGATTAAATTTTTTGAACTCGCTTTGGTATTTGTCAAGATGTTTTCTAACTTTTCTCTTTAGACATACTATAACAGTGAACTAATATTAATGAATTTGCTAATATTAAACTATTTTTGAATTCCTGAAGAAAAATACTTGATTCTGACCATTATTTTTTAATGGGATTTCAGAATGTTTCCTAACATTTTGTTAAATTTTTATCAAAATATAATAAGCATCCAGTGGGCTGCAGGGGATTAATGGGAGAAAAGAGACATATGTAATACTTTCCACAATCTACTCTAATAAAAGGGAACTTATGCTAATTAGACCAAATAAACTGGACATATTCTGGTCATCCGGCCCTCCTTCCGGCAAAGCCACGGTGCAGGGGCTGAGGCAGAGAAGGTTAGGGGTGATCAGGCTAGCAGGGGAGGGCAGTTAGGGGCAATCAGCAGGCAGGCAGAGGGGTCAGGGGTGATTGGGCAAGCAGGCAGAGTGGTTAAGGGGCAATCAGGTAGGCAGGCAGGTGAGCAGTTAGGAGCCAGTGATCCTGGGTTTTGAAAGGGATGTCTGACTGCTGGTTTAGGCCTAATCCTGCACTAAACCCGAGGGGTCCCTGATTAGAGAGGGTGCAAGCCAAGCTGAGGAACTCCCAGCCTGTGCATGAATTTCGTGTACCAGGCCTCCAGTAAATTATAAAAGAAAACAAAATTTTACAAAAGTAAAAAATATATATATGCATACATAAAATGTATTTATCAGACTTGTAACAGATGATGATAATGCATAAAAACTGAACAAACACGTGTACCAGCAACCACATTATCTCATGACTAGAGGCCCAATGCACGAAATTCAGGCAAGGGGCTCAGCCCTCCAGCTCCAGCTGCCTTGGACTATTGTAGCCCTAGCTTCCTTGGGCCACTGCAGCCCCAGCTGCCTCATGGCCCCTCTGCCCCACCCACTGGTCATTCCAGAAGGTCTTCTGGAAGGTCCTTCCAAAAGATCGTTCTGCCATCTGGTCTAATTAGCATATTAGCTCTTTTTTATATAGGATAGTTTACATTATACTTCATTCAGATCTTCACCCAAGGGTGATCATTATCTTTGCTTGTAATAACATACATTGGTTATATCGTTCATAGTACTTTATATACATAGAACTATAGAGTAAGCAACATTTATGGTTGCTTCATGGCTGGTTTCTTTAACTGAACATTATATTCATGAAATATATTCTTGTTTTTCATATAAACAAATTTATTATTTAGTGCTAATAAATCTTATCAGCACTATTTAGTAAAAAATATTATTAAAAAGCTCAAAAGTAGAATAGTCTATTACCCATGTATTTACACTTTTATCTCTTGCTTCATTCTGTCTTTAGCTTCCTCTTTTTATCCTTTCTGTTGAAAGAATTTTCTTTATTAATTAAATTAAGGCCTGTATGCTATGAAAAATTCTTCTAGTTTTCTTTTGTCTGCAAATGTCTTTATATCATCATTTTTCATAAAAAATATTTTCACCAGATATAAAATTTCAAGTATTCATTTATTTCAGCACTTGAAAAATGTTAATGTCCCTTTCTTTGGTACTCCATGATTTCTGAATATAAATTTAATGTCATTCTAATGACTTTCCCCCCTACAGTCAATAATCATTTTTCTCTGGATGCTTTTAATAATTTTTCCTCAAGTTTAGTCTTTAGAAATTTGACTATCATGTTTCTTAGTGTGTTTCTTTAGATTAATCCTGCTAGGTGTATTCACCTTCTTGAATATGTAAGCTCATGTTTTCTGCCAAATTTGGAAACCTTTTAGCTATTATTTGCTTACATGCTTTTTCAGAACCACACTCTTTCTCTGTCCTTAGGACAAAAATGGCACAAAAGATAAATCCTTTATTAGTGTTCCATAGCTTTCTGAGTCTATGTTTGTATTTTTAATGTGTTTGATCTCTGTTTTCAAATTGGGTAATTTCTAATGATTTACCATCAAGTACCCTTGATTATTTTTTTCTGTTATCTACATTCTAATAGATAAAACAGTGGAGAGTCAGCCTACCCACTGTTTTATTTAGTTTTTAAATATATTTTTATTGATTTCAAACAGGAAATGAAAGAGAGAGAGATAGAAACATCAATGGTGAGAGAGAATCATTGATAGGCTGCCTCATTCACACCCCACACTGAGGATTGAGCCCGCAATCTGGGCATGTGCCCTGACCGGGAATCAAACCATGATCTCCTGGTTCATAAGCTGACAATCAACCACTGAGCCACAACTGCCTGGCTATCAGTGTTTTCTTAAAGTTATCGTGTTTTTCAGTTCTGAAATTGTTATTTATTTTTTATATCTCCTATTTCTTGGTTGATAATTTCCTTCTTCTTTTTTTATTTTTAAGAGTTTTTGTAATTGCTCCTGGGAGTATGTTTATCTTGGCTGACTTAAAATCCACGTTAAAAAATTCTAACATCTGTGCCACTTTAGTCTTGGCATCTGTTAATTGTTTTTTCTCATCTGAGTTGTAATGTTCTGGTTCTTGGTGTGATAATTTTCAATTGTATGCTTAAATTTTAGTTGTTATGTTACAAGACCCTTGTTCTGTTTAAATCTTCTATTTTAGCAAGCAGTGAATCTGTTTAGATTCGGAAATCATGTCCTGATCCTCTTTTATGCGTGATATTTCAAATGGTAATTCAATTTTCAAAGCTTTTACTGTGCTATTCTGGTCTTCCCTGATTATATACTACCCAGAGGACAATCTGAATCTTGGGAAGCATTTCACACTATAGTTCACTTTTTAAACTATTCACATAACTAAATGGTTAATTCATACATAGTTTAGTTATGGTTCTACCCAGGATTTAGAATACAAATTTATAAAGTCTTTTCTCCTGTTTGTCCCTCTCTGTCATCTTCCTACACTCACTGGTTGGAGGGAAAGACTTGATGCCTATTTGCTGAAGGGTAGAGATGGAACTCAGGTCTCTGTCCATAGTCTCCATAATATATTTATTAATAAAAAATAAAAAATGTAATCTTTAAAATATGAGGGTGTCATACAAAATGAGCATTAAATTTTTTTACAACAAATTGAATTAAATTATATACCTCATGGGAAACTATATTAAAAACTATTGACTTTAAGGTACTACTCAAATATTTCTTATAAAAGAGAAAAATATTTGTAAATAGTAACTACTAACGACTTTTGAAAAGATACGTTGGTTATATGAAGAAAATTTTAAATTAAATATTTTTTGGCAAAATATCTAAACTAATAAAAGCGGAATAGTAAAATTAACCATTTCTCCAGGACACCCTCAGCCAACGGCTGTATGCAAATTAGCCCAGCCAACATGGCGGCCGCCACTCACGGACCTGAGTAAACATTTAGGCAGCGTCCGTTGCAGCAGGAGCGAGAGCAAAACTACCTGCTCACTGGCTCCTTAGCCTTTGGCCTGAAGCAAAAACGCACATTTGCAACAATTAAGTGTAACAATTGTTTCATTATAGAAGCCGCCTTAAAGGAACAGCATCAATTATAGGAAACCTGCGTCCAGCCAGCCTTGCTGGGACGTTGGGTCAATGGGAGCTGTGGGCAGCTTTAAAGCCCCTCACCCAGGCTGGTCAGGCAGCCATAGGTGGACATCCCCTGAGGGGTCCCAGACTGTGAGAGGGCACAGGCCGGGCTGAGGGACTCCCTGCACCCCGAGTGCACAAATTTTTGTGCACCGGGCCCCTAGTATACATATAATTAAGAAAAACATGAATATCCACATACTTCAAGTGTTTTAAAAGTCTTCCAAATAAAGAGCTTTAGTGAATTTTAAATTGAATGATTTAAGAAATTTTATAATAATTTAGTATATTCTTGACATAACTATATGATCTAATTTTGGTTTCTACTACTTGTCTTTGGGTGAATCAAAAAAATAATATTTTAAAAAAACAAATAATGTATAGGATGAAATAGTGAGGGAAAAGATAGATTGTAATAGGCTTCAATATTCTTAAATCATAGAAGTATAGGATCTTCTATACTTCAGGGCTATGTTCCATCTGGAAAACTCAAGGTTGTATTCCATCCCAAAAACTAATCTCTCTCTAGTAAACTCCAAAACATTTTTTTAATATATTTTATTGATTTTTTTACAGATATGAAGGGAGAGGGATAGAGAGTTAGAAACATCAATGAGAGAGAAACATCAATCAGCTGCCTCTTGCACACCTACTGGGGATGTGCCCACAACCAAGGTGCATGCCCTTGACTGGAATCGAACCTGGGACCTTTCAGTACGCAGGCTGATGCTCTATCCACTGAGCCAAACCAGTTAGGGCAAACTCCAAAACATTTTAAGGCCAAAAACAAGTGTCATCTAGATAGTAAAATATTTAGACAATTTATATATGACTTGAAACTCTATTATATAAATTACCAATGTGTAATAGGTTAGTATGATTGATATATAACATATTTCTATTCTTATCTGATTTACCACTAGCAAATAAACTCTTCAAGGGAATTATGTATATATCTTATATATAACTTGTCTTAAAATTTCCAGAATATAGAAAAATACCTGGAAAAATACCTGGTGGATGAATAAATAAATGTATAAGTAAATTTGCCCATGTTTTCATGAGTGGCAGGATTACCTTCTTTTAAAGGCTGAATAATATTTGATTCTACGCATATGTCACATGTTCTTTATCATTTTATCTGTCCATGGACATTTGGGATGCTTCTATATATTGTATATTGCAACTAATGTAATGAAAATTAGAGTGCAGATATATCTTTTTAAGATCTGTGTTGTTGTGTGGTTTTTTTTCCCCACTTTCTTTGGATATATTCACACAGAAGTAGGATTACTGGGTCATATGATAGTTCTGTTTTTAATTTTTTGAGGAATCTCCATGCTGTTTTCAATATCAACTGCAACATTTTCCATCTCACCAACAGTGTACAAGGGTTTCAATTTCTCCCCATCCTCACAACCTCATGAATACTTATTATCTTTTTATGTTTTTTTTTATAGCAGTCATCCTAACAGATGTGAGGTGATATCTCATTGTGATTTTGATTTAAATTCCCTTGATGATTAATGATGTTAAGCATCTTTTCATAAAACCTCCCAACAAAGACAAGCCCAGGACCAGATGGCTTAACTGATGAATTATACCAAACATTTAAAAAATAATGCCAATATTCTCAAACTATTCAAAAAATTTAAAAGGAAAAAATACTTTCAAACTCATTTTATAAGGCCAGAATTAATCTGATATCAAAGCCAGAGAAAGAAACAAGAAAACTAAAGGCCAATATTGCTGAAGAATAAAAATGCCAAAAATCCTCAATTAAATATTAGAAAACATATTCAACAGCACATTTAAAGAATAATATACTATGATCCAGTGGGATTTATCCTTAGGATGCAAGGATGGTTCAACATATGCAAATCCATTACCGTGATACAACATATTAACAGAATGAAGGATAATAATTATGGGATCATTAGATGCAAAAAATGCATTTGACAAAAGTAAAAACAATTTCATACTAAAAACTGAACAAATTGGGTATAGAAGGAATGTACATAAAGATAATAAAGGTCATACATGGCAAGCCCTCTAAGGCATGCAAAGTGGTGGAAAAACAAAAAAACTACTGCACAGACAAGGAAACATTCCATAGAATGAGAAGGCAACCTACAGAATAGGAGAAAATATTTGCAAATCATGTACCTGTTAAGGGGTTAGTATACAAAATATATAAGGAAATTTTGCATCTCAATCTGATTTTTAAAATGGTAAAATATTTGATTAGACAAATATCCTAAGTTTATATTGACTCTTTAATTTTCCAAAAATTTACTTGGACCAATAGGCTATTAGCAAATATGTTGCAAGAAAAGACTTGAAAAGCGTACATGCTTTGGGGTTTGTCCTCTTCCTGGAAACACTGCACCTGTCCTTATATTAATAAGCCCAGACAGTCTTGTTGGAGATATGTAGCCCAATAACCTCTGTCAACTCAGAGGTCAGCCGGTAGTAACTAAGAGCACCAACAGCAGAAATGTGAGTGAAAACACTAAGGCCAACCAGCCCTCAGCTGGCCCACAAGCTGACTGCTGCTGCATTAGAGAGGCCCCTGGAGATCAGAGGAGCCTCCCAGATGAATCTCGTCCATAGTGCTGAGCCACAGAACACTGAACTAGTGTGTAATTATTGCTTTAAGTCCAAAAGGTTGAGGCCTTGTTAAATACCAACAAAGTATGCTATGTAATACAGCGATATGTTATGCATTACATATATAAATATATAACATTCATAGTACTTAACATAATGTCTATAAACCAGTAACTACTCAATCCATCTTAGTTATTGTTACCGCAAATTTTACTTTTATACCTCTACATAACAATATCTGTGGTGGTTTTTTAAACCACAGTTTTTATGAAGATGTAAAGGGTTTGCTAAGAATAACATAGCTCCCATTCTTTAATGATATTTCATGATGGTAGGTACTATAGGATGTGTACTTTGAAAATCACCTATACACATCTTTATGCATGTCTTTATGTATGTGTGAATCTTTGAATATTTATATACATAATTATATAAATGGAAATTTTTATCAATCTCTACATATGCAGTACCAAAGAGAACTCTTACCTGGCTCAGAGAATATTTCAATGCTGCTTGGATCCTTTCCTATATGTTCAGCACTATTTCATTATAAAGAGATGCTCATTTTCAAATCATTTTATTGCAATGTCCAGTAATAGCCTCTTCCTAACCTTCAGCAATACTAGGGTACTTAATACAGAAGGTCATCATTTTAAATCTCTATTTCTTACTGATCTCTAAAAATGCTCATTATCAGCAGTGTAATCTGAATTGCATGATAGCACCTTGACTTAATTTGACAAGTAGAGGCTAGCCTTCTCTTATTAGCACTAATGTAATTAGAGGTCAAAAGAAAAAATAATTAATTGAATTATATATTTACCAATAATAAATTTATCATGCTACATTGGGGCAAATATATGCTCTCCATTCCAATGTAAAGTCAATGAAATTTTTACAGAAGAAATTAAAATTTAGTTTAATTAAAAATATCAAGGACCCTGGTTGGTGTTTCTCAGTGGTTAAAATGAGGGCCTGCCAAAGGGTCACAGGTTCAATTTCCAGTCAAGGGCACATACCTGGGTTGCAGGTTCTACCCTCTGCCTCTATCAGGGCATGAGCAGAAGGAAGGCAATAGATGACCAATTGATGTGTCTCTCTCTAAAAAAATCAATGGAAAGCATATTCTATATAATAAAAGCATAGTATGCAAGGTGTCCCCTTGACTGGGAGTTCATCCAGCAGTTCAACCAGGGGGCAGGGCTAACCGGGGGAAGCCAGCAGTGGCAGCAGGCAGCCAGGGGAAAGGAGGGAGTGTGCAGCCAGCAGCTGCTAGGGACCTTACCAGTGAATGAATTTCATGCAGTGGGCCTCTAGCGCATATACATATCGAGGGGATTTTTCATGCCACAAAGTGTAGAGTCAGTATATTTCAGGCAAAAAATGTTCTTGTTCAAAGGCTAGAATAACTTGAAAAATTTTACCAACTAGTCATTTTATCTATTAACATATTTATTATATTTTAGTATAAATCATTTTTAAAAATATGTATATTTTAAGCACTTATATATAACTACAGTCCTTTGAAACCTATTGTTAAAGTTGTACTGAACAGAAATCTGGTCATATATAATTAGAATATGGTGCATTTTGGGATAAAAATACCCGTGAATATTTCTACAAATACCACTAACTCTTTTTGGAAGCAGGTGCATTGAGAGTTTTATAGATCCTGAGTGAGAGAGTTCAGAGTTATTACTGGAGCTTATTCTCTGAAGCAGCTTAGAGCAGAGAAACATGTTCAAGAACTTATATGCTTCTGGGGCACCATAAAGCAAGCAACTTAATTTGACCTATTTAGAGTTTAATTATAGAATCACCACTATACTTGTTTTAAAAAGAAAATAAAAAGCTCAGTATTTCCAAAACTGAACATAAAAAATGTATGTTGCAGTGGTTATATTATATTACTAAAAATCACCTCCACAAACTTCCAAACATATGTAATAGTGTGAGCTTGGGTTGATATACTTTGACAGCTAGACCCAGGAGACTGCTTCCCAGCTTTTTGAACCATTTCAGTGTAGCAGGACCCATGCTGCCCATGCTGAATTATGAGCAGTCATACCACATGTGCAGTTTAAAAGAAAGATATTTGTTTCAACCAACGTCAGTACCATTGCCTTGTTTGGTTTTTATACCATTTAACAGATTTTTCTCATCTGGAAACTTATATTGCTAAAAACTGGCAGGAAAGTACTAAGAAAAGAGCATATGAGGCAGTTTAATGCAAAACTCAATCACAGGAGGACACATGAGCCCCTGCTCCTTTACTACCTTAGTCTCAAGAACAGACAGATCCCAGGACAGTGGCACATCCTACACACACAGAAAATAACATGAGTTCCTTCCCATAACATTTTTAGGAATGGTTAATATAATTGAGATATATATTGAAATACTAGAGGCCCAGTGCACAAAAATTTGTGCACTTGGGGAGTGGGGGCGGGGGGTCCCTCAGCCTGACCCTTCAGAAGATGTCCACCTGCTGGCTTAGGCCCACTCCCTGGGGGAACGAGCCTAAGCTGGCAGCCAGACATCCCTCTGGAAGCCTGGGAGCCCTTGGGGGATGTCCACTTGCCAGAGGGAAGCAGGCCTAAGCTGCAGTCAGACATCCTTAGCTCTGCTGAGGAGGCAGGAGAGGCTCCTGCCACCACTGCTGTGCTGGCAGCTGTCAGCCTGGTTTGTGGCTGAGCAGAGCTTTCCCTGTGGGAGTGCACTGACCACCAGGGGGCAACTCCTGCATTGAGCATCTGCCCCCTGGTGGTCAGTGTGTGTCATAGTGACCAGTTATTCCCAGTCATTCTGCTGTTAGGGTCAATTTGCATATTACCCTTTTATTACATAGGATAGAGGCCTGGTGCATGGGTGGGAGCCAGCTGATTTATCCTGAAGGGTGTCCCGGATCAGGGTGGGGTTCCAGCTGTGGTGCCTGGCCAGCCTGGGTGAGTGGCTGATGGCTGTTTGCAGGCTGGGAACATCCTCTTCAAGGTGGGTGTTCCCTCCTGGGGTGTCTGGCCAGTCTGAGTGAGGGGCTGATGACTGTTTGGAGCAAGTCTGGCTGGAATTTATTTAACTTCTAAAGTTGAAACTTTCTTGCTTTAACTGGAGCCCAGGTTGGGTTGCCCCTGACAACCCAGGCTTCCAGTGCTTCCTTGAGCCCAAGGCTGGAAGCAGGTCTCTGGGGTTTATTTATCTTCTATAATTGAAACTGTACTGCTTTGAGCAGAGGCCACAGCCAGCCTAAGCAGTGGCCTTAGCTTCCTGCATTGCTGGGGCAAGCCTCTTGCTTGTTCTAGCTCCATGGCTGCCAGCCAGCATCTTGGCTGGGTTAATTTGCATATAGTCGCTCTGAATGGCTGGTGGGCATGGCGTAGGTGTAACCGAGTGGGGGTCAATTTGTATATTACTCTTTTATTAGATTAGAAGATATTTCATACATATATAAATATATAGTTGAAAAGAGGAATGACTAAACTTACCAAAAAGATTAGCCCACATTTCAGTAAAGATGCACTTTAATTATGCACAGCTTTATTATTATTTGATGGTATCAGGGATACTTTCTAGTAGGCACAATTCATCAATTCCTTTAATATGATGTATGGAGTAGTTCTTTCATGCTAAATCCTGTGTAAAACACAGAGGGACACAGCATTCGTGAGCCTGATCCTTGCAATGCTTATGGTTGAATACAAACTTTAAAGAAAACTATATTTCATATAGAAAATATGATCAGTTACTAGTGATGTCTAGTGTGAGAGCAATATTCCATTCCTGGTATAGTAACTTTTAATGGAAAAAAAAGAAGAGGAAGATGAGGAGGAGAATGAGAAAAAAGAAGAATGAAAAAAAAATCTACATTTCAGTTCTAGTTAAGCAAATTACTGATAATTTAATAATCCTTAACTTCTCTCTAGCTATAGGATGAAGAAATATCATATTGGCCCTACCAGCTCACTTGATTATAGAAACTGGTAAAATACAATAAAATGTTTAAAAATATACTCCCTTTAGATAATGTTATATTTGACAAGTGAACAGAGATGCAAGTTGGCTGGTTAGAATTAATTCATGTTTGATAGATAATTTAGTATTCCCTTTCATAAAGAGTGAGGGATGGTTTATGCTCCTACTAATTTTTGGAAGGGCCAGTTTCCATATTTTATAGTTCATAGAGGGTAAAAGGTACATGAAAACAAAATAAGGCACAGTAAAAATTTTAAATGATCCATTTTCTCTTCGGTTGTCTAATTACAAAAGGAAAACATGGTATTTTATGCAATGCCATGGTTTGGATATATGAAAACATTTAGGTGCTTAAACATTTTTCAGCACATTCATTTATTTTTTTATTCATTAAATGAATATTTATTGCAAACCTACTATGTGAGTTAAGTAAATAAAATTCAAAATAAACTTAAGAAAGTTTACCATCCAGGTGTTTGAAAACCAACCCAGATTTTTACGTCTATGAGCCCAGGTCAAACTATGGCAATAGGGTACTGTGGATATGATCACAGTTTTGCATGCAGAAAAAAAGAGGTCTGAACAACCCTAGCTTGGAAATGTATTAAGCACAATCTCTGGCAGGTTACTTTATCTTTATGACTCAGACTCTTTTAAATGGAAAATAAAGGCAAATGTCAAAGGAGAATAATAATGATATATCTTAAATAGTTGTTGTCAAAATCAAATGAGGGAAGAGATGTAAAGTGCTTTACACAGTATTTGACATACATTAAGTATTTGATAAATGGTAGTTATTATTTTTATATTATGTCAAGCACATACTTAATCTTTTGCTCTTCTTTGTAAAAAGGAACACTGTTCTCAAATTAAGACTAATAAATTAAGACAAGGAAAAACTCAGAATTATGTGAAATATTAGAAGCACATTATATAGTTCCATTTTTATAATGTAGTCAGCTGTGAAAACTTAGAAAATTAACAATATTTTATGCGTTCTTCTAATAAATAACGTAATAAAATCAACTTCCTAAGGTTGTATAAGAAATGCAGAAAACATAATGTAGGGAATCAGAAAGACTCTTAATAATAATAATTTTAAAAAAAGGCCTTTGGAGAATGGCTTAAACAAACATTTTGAGGTAGCAGGTGAGATGTTGAGGATAGGAATCGAAGCCTTGCTCCCTTCCTGAAACTGTCTTCATGAGAACTTCTCTTTACTCCTGAGAAATATTTGTATTTACTTCTGAGAAGGAAGAAGAGCAAAGGGGGAAAATGGGGGAACACAGAACTGATGGCCAGAAAAGGGAACTAGATATAAATATAGTAAACTATTAGATAATGTTTTTGCCTATGTTTGTTGTTGTTTTTTAATTTTTTGAGCTTTCTCCACTTCTCCCATTTTAGTGCTGATGTCCCTGCACAATTGTGTGGCCCTTTAAATAATTTAGACCTCTTAGTTTACCGTGCATCTGTGTTGTGATGTCACATTATGCTGAAAATAGTGAAAAACAGAAACATTAAAATTGTAAGTACTTGACTAATATATTCAATGAAGTCTAGTTTACCTAGTTTCTGTGAGTCGGGAATACAGAAAGAATTTCAAAGAGATATTCAATCAACTCCTGTTTTGTCTTTATGCTGTCAAATCTATATGTTTACCTTCTTGGGGCAGAAATCCTCATAGAAATACTAATTTTGAAACAGTTGTATGTACTTGTAAATATACTTATGCTATTATTAAGTGACCATTATCAACAAAGTGAAATCAAATACTTGTTTAACATTTTGGATATTAACTTGATTAATTTTTCCCAACGTGGACTGGTAGAGATAACCCTTTCTTCTGCACCAAACATCGTCATGTAGCGTAAAATTGCCTCCACAAAAAGACCAGCTCTGAAAACAACCTTCCTCTTAAAACATTACCTTTGGCCCACTCTCCTAGGCAAATGATACAATGAAATGGGTTAACCTAAATAGGTCATAAATTACATTATTTCCTGGCAAACATAACACTCCAATCATGTATTGCATTGTAACTCATCGCCCCAAACTTGGTAGCTTAAAACAATCGTCGTTTTATCATCTTTCATGCTTCCTGTGACTCAAGAATGTAGGGAGAGTTTCACTGGACAGTTAGAGTTTGAGTTTCTTGTGTGGCTGCAGTCAGATGTCAGCTACAACTGAGCGTTGAAGTCCTCAAGGGCTAACTAAACATCTCTCTCTCTGTCCTTATGTAGTATAGGGACATCTCCAGAAGGTTTCCCTAGTTGGGTTGGTTTGAGCTTTCTCACAACATATTCTCAGAGAAGAAAGGATATTTACCATTTCAATACAATATCTGACATTATTTTCATTCTGAGTAACATACAATAATAATTTGGCAGGTATTCTTTATTGTTCTGTATATTTTTTTAAAAAAACTGTAAGAGCTATAGCTTTAAAATCTTGAAGTAGAATTATGTAAATTTGTCTATCATTGTAAGACTCTCTGTTCAGCTCTACCTTTTCAATTTGTTTAATCTTGCAAAATGTATCTAACATTAGCCTACATTTCCTCACTTGTAAATTGTAAGTTTCTCATAAAGTGATTATGAATATGATGCATGTCACTCTTAAAAATAATGTCAAATAACACTTGATATCAAAATAATGGGGCTGGAGAGTTGGGGAGATATGAAGGGTGCAAACTTACAAGTAGAAGATGAATAAGCTCTGGAGCTCTAGTGCACAGCATAGTGACTATAATCAAGAACACTATTATAAATTTCAAAATTGCTAAGAGACTAGATTTTAAATGTTATCACCACTAAAAAACAAATAATAATTATGTAATGTAATGGAGTTGCTAACCAAAATTATGATGGTTGTTACATTGCAACCAGAAGTCCGGTGCATGAATTCATGCACAGGTGGGGGGCCCTCAGGGTGGCCTGTAGAGATCAGGCCCCAGCTCATGCCCCCAGCCTCGCAGCCCCACAGCCCCACCTTAGCCTGGTGCCACCCCCTCACCTGTTCCACCATCCAGCTGCAGGGCGATTGATTGGGGCCAAGCTCCCTGCCTGGCTCTCTCAGCACCTGGAACCTGGGGGGTATCCCTGCCCCCCGCTGCTGCCACTGCCTCCATCAGACCCCTATTAGCACCTGCCTTGGCCTGGTACAACCTGTTCACCTGCTGCACCATCCCACTGCAGTCCCACTCTTGTCAGGGCCCATCAGGGCTGGCAGCTCCTCCACTGCCAACACCTGCCATGTTTCATGCCGGCCCCTCATGGTCAGTACATGTCATAGCAAGCGGTTGAACTCCTGGTTAAACAACTGCCTGAAGGGACAATTTGCATATTAAGCTTTTATTATATAGAAGGATATATAAATCTTTCAAATATACATATTGTAAACCTTAAACTTAACAAATCACCAGGAGGATAATATGTTAACATATAATATTACATGTCAATTATATCTCAATAAAAATCATAATAGTGTTAAGAATGAGAAATAAATCATAAATGAAAAATTTTAGGACTACATTAGTCTTTAATACCTTTAAAAATGGGCAATCCATATAATACAATTGATCAAGGCAAGTGGTGAATAAATCTGACCATATCTTTGAGTTTCAACATCCCTATGATATTTGGGCAATGCTAACTAGATCAAAACCACATAGAAAAAGAAAAACAACTTTTTAAAAAACCAACATCAAGAGCTCATAATCATTGAACATTTTCCATTCAGCACTATTCCAAAATTTTTGCTCGTTTTAATTCACTTTACCACAACTTTATGAGGTCAGTTAAAATAATTATTCAATGTTTATGGGCGAGGAAACTGAAACCCAGATCTGTTAAGTAAAGTACTGATGTCACAAAGTTAATAAGTGAGGAATATGTTTCGAGTCTAAACCATCTAGCTCTAGTTGACCCACTGAACCATTGCATAATTAATTACTTCCAGATACCACAGAACATCCTCAAGCACGAACAAGGGTACGGGCTTTTCCAGTCTTTCATTCATTCTCTCCTTTGGGGGATAAACTAAGAATCGCTTCTTATAAATTTGGAGATGACTAGCGATCCCTTGCGCTTGACTGCCTGAGCTGCTTCACAATGTGCTTCCTCAGTGTGCACTGCAGAAAACTCACCTGTGACTAACGAGGGAGTTTTCCTCCTATTTTAGTTCATGTGCCTTCTCCACCTGAATCTCCCACAGTTTCTGTGCAGGCTCAAGCTTAATCTTGGTCTCTCTAAATGGATGACCACAGTTAGAAAAAGGAGCATAAGCCCAGGCAGTGTGTCTCAGTGGTTAATCATGGACCTATGAACCAGGAAATCAAGATTCAGAGCACACGCCTGGGTTATGGTCTCAATCCCCGGTAGGCGACATGCAAGAGGCAGCCGATCAATGATTCTCTCTCATCATGGATGTTTCTCTCTCTCTGTCTCTGAAAGCAATAAAAATATACTTTTAAAAAAGGAAGAAATGAGCTTAAAATATGTGTCCAGTGAAGTTTGTAAATTTAAAACTCGTAACATAATGATATCAGTATTTCTGCATGATGGTAACTGCCTGCTCAGTAGCATAATTACTCCAGAGTACTGATAACAGGTTCCCAAATTAACTATGACCACAAAATATCTAGGATAGAAATGTGAATCCACATGTGTTCACCCTTATTATCCAGGTACTCTGTAATTGCTTGAGGACATGAAAATGTTTCTTCTAATAGGAATAGAGTAAATGTAATACTGCATAAAAATAAACTATTTCAGCAGTTCCAGTAGCCAAAAATAACATTAAAATGGAGTTGTGGTTAAAAATTGAGAATTACAAAGATTTCTCCAAATAACATAGAATAAAAAAAAGTCATTTGTTATAAAAATTGAGTTTAAATGTGAATATAGGTCCTTAGAACAGGATAAGTGAAAGGCTCATATATAATCAAACTTTAGCCATTCCTGTCATATTATCTAAAATTCCTCTAGAGAATTAGCTATTTAAACCCAAAAGTCATACACCATGATCAAGTGAGATTTATTCCAGAGATTCAAGAATGGTTCAACACCCACAAATTAATCAACAAGATATATCACATTAATGAAATGAAGGATATAATCATATGATTATCTCACTAAATGTAGAAAAACACTTAACAAAATTCAACATTGATTCATTATAAAAATTCTCTATAAGTTGGGTATAAAGAAATGTACCTCAACATAATAAAGGCTATATATGACTACCCCACAGCTAACATCATACCTAAAAGGTAAAAATCTTTTCTTCTAATATCAGAAACAAGAAAAAAAATGCCCATTCTCACCACTTTTAGTCAGCACAATACTGGAAGAACTAGTCAGAACTATTAGACAAGAAAAGAAATAAAAGGCATCCAAATTGGAAAGAAAGAAAGCAAAACTGTCTCTATTTGCAAATGACATGATCTTATGCAGAAAAAACTCTAAAGACTCCACCAACAAACTGTTAGAACTAATACATGGAGAGTTATAGGATACAAAATCAATATACAAAAATTAGTTATTTTTCCATACATTAATAATGAACAATGGAAAGGATAAAATAAGAAAACCATCCATTTACAATTGCATCAAGAATAATAAAATACCCAGGGATATATCTACCCAAAGAAGTGAAAGACCTGTACACTAATAACTATAAGGTAGTGATGGAAAAATTGAAGACACAAAAATTGAAAGGTTTTTGTGCTCATGGATTAGAAAAAAATAATATTGTTAGAATGTTAATATTAAAAACATCCTTAACAAAGTGATCTAGATTCAGTACAATCCTTATAAAAATTAAAAGGGCAGTTTTCATAGAAACAGAAAAAAAAATCCTAAAATTTGTATAGAAGCATAAACGAGCCTGAATAGCCAAAACAATCTTGAAAAATAACAAAGGTGGAGGCATAATTTTTCTGATTCCATACTACATTGCAAAGCTATAGTGATCAAAACAGTATGGCATTGGCATAAAAACAGGCACCTTAATAAATGAAATGGATTACAGAGCCCAGAAAAAAAAATGAATGGATGGCCAATTAATTTTTGATAAAGGAATCAAGAATATTTACTGAGAAAGGTTAGTCTCCTTAATAAATGGTGCTGGGAAAAACAACAGCCATATGCAAAAGTGTGAAACTGAAACTGGACCCTTATCTTATACCATACACAAAAGCCCTCTCAAGATGGATTAGACTTGTACATAAGACTTGAAAGTATAAACCTCCGAGTAGAACATAGAGATAAGCTCCTTGCATTGGTCTTGGCAATTATATTTTGGATTTGACACCAAAAACAACAGCAACAAAAGCAAAAATAAACAAATGGGGCTACATAAACTAAAACACTTCTGCCCAGCAAAGAGTTGGAAATGCTTAGCTGGGAACTATTAGAAATAAAAGATCAGCAAGTGAACTAGGAGGATTTAATTTTTCTAAATTCTCACCATCCTTACAGAGAAGCTAAGTGCATTTATTGTGGTTTTGTCTTCAAGTGATGAGACTGCATCACCTACACGTCCCACATTTATAAATTGGTATATCTGTGACTAAAGAAATAAACAGATTACCATATTTTCTGGTGTATAAGAAGACTTTTTAACCTAGGAAAATATTCTCAAAAGTTGGGGGTCCATCTTATATGCCCAATCATTTTATACGCCGGAAAATATGGTATTTGGTGCTCAGCTGTCAAGATTTGGTGTATCAACTGCACACTGGGTTTGCTTGGGAAATAAAGCTTCCCAGCACCTGGGGATATTGGTAACTGCAGTAGCCTGTTCTCTAAGGAAAATAATGCAGGAGAACACAATCTTTACTCATTATCTTCCAGATGCTACATCTTTCCCTCTTAATATTCTCTCCCACATTATTGTTCTACTTTTTTCCTCCATCATCTATCCCTCTTTGTCACATCTCAGTAATTCTCTTTCTGGATATTTTCTCAGGTGTGTCTGTGTTTTTGCATTAGTGTATTAACCTTCTGTAGCTGCTGGCGAAGTTCCTAGAAATATGGTCTATTAATCTCTCTGAAAAACCTTGTGTTGAAAAGAGGGATTTCCCTATTAGAGCAGCTGTAGCCTCCATTGGAATGTTGCATTTTGAATTTAGCCATTATTCACACACTGGTGTTATGAATCTGGTAGACATAGCTTCCCTCTCCCAATTAACCAGTATGGTACTTTATTGTGAAATGAGGGGCCTTATTCCACACTACCTTCTCCCAATGCCTTATATTAGGCCTCACATGGCTATATGAAGGCAAACAAACAAAAGCTAAGCTTCTTGCAAGTTCTCCAACCAAGGAAGCATTAGTAGATCAAGATGTACTTGTTCCCTTTCTAGATATTGTGATATTGTATATCCAAACTTATCTTTTAAAAGTTCCTATGTGGTTTATCGCATGGGGTTCTCATCAATGTCCTTTGTAGTTTTAGTCATTAGGGCATAGCAAAACCTTTGGATTCATAAGGGATTTAAGTGAAATAAGCCAGTCAATAAAAGAAAACTACCACATGACCTCACTTATTTATGGATACTAAAGACCATTACAAAATGATAAACATAAACAAATACAGAGACAGAGCAGCCTTGAACAGACTATCATCCTACTGCTGGAAGGCTGGGGATGGTTGGGGGGGAATTAAGAGATAAACTGAAGGACCTGCATGCATGCATAGGAGCATAATCAATGGACACAAGAAACTGGGGGTTAGGGAGGGGGGGGGGAAGGGCAAGGGGAAAAATGGAGATCTATCTATCATTTGTTGTTATACTTATCTATCATTTGTTGTAATACTTTAAGCAATAAAAAAAAGAACTTAACAAAGCAATCTAAACTAATAAAATCATAATATTAAAAAAAAAGAAGAAGAAGTTAAGAGGTCAAATTACAAGCATCCTTGCCCTTTCTCCATGAAGACAGACAGCTTTAGCGGGTTGATTACAATTCTAAAACAGAGACAACTCATTTAGATCTCCCTCTGAGAAGGAATAGAAATTTTCTGTTAATTATCAAGACACCAACAATGTCAGAACCCTAAGAAAGAATGGGATGCACCTTATGTTCATAGCGGTGTTATTTATGATAGCTAATATCTAGAAACAGCCCAAGTGCCCATCAGTAGATGAGTGGATAAAAAAGCTGTGCTGCATTTATACCATGGAATGATGTAAAAAAGAAGGACCTCTTATCCTTTGACACAGCATGGAGGGGCCTGGAGATTACTATTCTAAACAAAACAAGTCACACGGAGAAAGACAAATATCACATGATCTGACTTGTACATGGATTCTAATAAGCAAAATAAACTGGAGAATAAAATAGGTTCAGAGGTATAGATGCATAGAACATACTGACAGACCTCAGAGGGGAGGGTGGGGGTAGGAAAGAGATTAACCAAAGAACATGTATGCATATATACATAGTCCAGGAACAGACAATAATGTGGTGAAGGCCTGGGATGGTGTAGAGGAGGGTAAAGTGTGTGTGTGTGTGTGGGGGGGGGGCCTATGGAGGGGAATGAGGGACTCTGTAATACTGTCAACAATTAAAAAAAAGAGAATGGTTTGCAAATGATGATTATTCAATAATCACTCTCTCTATTGTTTTAGGTATGGAAAGAATTCCTCTGATGAAATTGATTGTATTTGGTAAGTGCTGAGGTCCAGAGACTGCATTGTGATGCAACAAGTACTAGTAGATTGTCAGTGACCTTACAATTTCACTCTGATTTAGTTCAGTGATAAGCTACTTGGCACTAAGAATTCTGCTTCCCCAGGAAGGGTTTCATTTAAACTTAGCTTCCCACTATGTTGGTGGCTTTATCCCCCTAACAGAGAATAATATATTTAATATGATTCTAATTTCCCACTGACCCCAAGTTCTACAGGTATTGGGAAGATTACTTACCTATTGACTCTTGGAAAATGGTTAGTGGAAAGCAATCTGTTTATAGACCAATGATAAAGTTGTAGTTGCTCTTGCCTGATGAAACTGGAGAGCAACATGGGGTAGATATACAATCTTTCCTTGGAAAGGTAACCCACAGAATGTGCGAAGACTGCACTGTGGGAATGATGGTAAGGTTATTGATCTGTCTCATTGACTAATGTTCATTATTCATTACAGTCCTTCCCTCCAACATCTTAGGTGAACAATAATCACATTACTAAGTACGCCCTTAAAACCGCCGTACCAAGTGGAAGATCAACAGAAATTACACATCAAGAGCTAAACTGGGGACTATAATTAAGACTTACCTGAACTTCAAGAAGACAATACTTTGCTGCAGAATTCAACTATTGGTCAGGTTTGTTAAATACTTATTCATATACTACCCGATATTAGTGAGCCATACAATCCGACAGAGCCTCTTCTCAATCCGATACAGCCTCTCTCTACAGCCCAGTCCTATCATTGACCTATTTCTCGGTCTTCCAGACTTCTCAAACTTTGTTGAATCAAGCCATTCCTGTGATTACTATAATTATTTGTATATGTTCTCCTTCTTTCTAATCTTGGGACCAACAACCCTCTTATTTTTTTAAGCTCTGTCACAAAACTAACTTTATAAAGCATGTTTCCAAGTATATCCCATCAGATACTACTTCATCTGAACTATAAACATGCTTGTTTCTTTTTTTAAAACAGTACTTGGCTTGTTATATTATAATTTTTGCATTTATATGTTCATCATATAAGAAATATATAGTCTCTTAAATGAAGTACCTTATTTAACTGTGAACCTCCGAAGCCTATACCTGAAATATTTCAATAAAAGAATGTTGAATGAATGAAGAAATGGTTACTCTTCCAGACACTGAAAACTCTTAGAGGTGTTTGGATATAGAGGTAACCCTGCACAGAGTAGAAGGTAAATAGATGAGACAGACTTGGCATCATCCATGTGGAGTTGTAAAAGTGGTGAAATTTTAATTCTTTCATTATTTCATATATTTTCCAGCTGCTTACTTCTTCCTACACAATGTATATTAAAGCAATGGCAATTCTAATCAATACTAATATCAAATATATAATTATATAAATAAGCCTGCTGAAAAAAATCTAAAAAGCCATTGGATAATCCATTTGTCTGATCACATCTGTTGACTTAAAAATATAAAACTCTGTTTTAAGCTTTACCCAAACTATGCACTCTTTAAAAAATAAACATAAAATTTAGAAGTATATATTGCTCATTTTCTTTATCTTTTAAATAATTGTATTAAATTTATTGGGGTTACATTAGTTAATAAAGTGATATAGATTTCAACTGTACAATTCCATAATATATCATCGGTACATTGTATTCACCACCCAAATTCAAGTTTCCTTTTTTTTTAAAAAAATATTTTATTGATTTTTCACAGAGAGAAAAGGAGAGGGACAGAGAGCTAGAAGCATCAATGAGAGAGAAACATTGATCAGTCGCCTCCTGCACACTCCCCACTGGGGATATGCCCACAGCCAAGGTATGTGCCCTTGACTGGAATCAAACCCGGGACCCTTGAGTTCGCAGGCTGATGCTCTATCCAGAGTCAAACCGGTCAGGCCTTCTATAACCATTTATCCTTCTATAACCATTTATCCCCCCTGTACTCTCTTCTAATGGCCCCAAACTTCTTTTATTCTGGTAATTATCATACTACTGTCTGTGTCTATGAGTTTTATGGTGTTTTTTTGTTTTTGTTTTGTTTTGTTTTGCCTAATTCCTTTACCTTTTTCACACAGCCCTCCAACTTCCCTATTCTCTAAGATCAAGTGGGATTTGTTCTGGGAATGCAAGATTGGTGCAATATCTGCAAATCAATAAATATAATACACCACATAAACAACATGAAAGATAAAAGTCATATGATTGAATCAATAAATCCAGAAAAAAAAGCATTTGATAAAACCCAGCACCCATTCTATATAATAAAGAGCTAATATGCTAATTAGACCAGATGGCAGAATGATCTTCCAGAATAACCTTCCATCACAACCTTCTGGAATGACTAGTGGGTGGGGATGGGGTCACGAGGCAACTGCAGTCTCAAGGTTGTGAGGACTGAGGCAGCCGGGGTCTCAAGGGCCTACTCTTGCACGCACCTCTAGTTTATGATAAAAACTCTCAGCAAAGTGGGAACAGAGGGAATATACCTCAGTATAATAAAGACCATATATGACAAACCCACTGCCAACATCATACTCAATGAGCAAGAGCTATAAGCGAGCAAATGCTACCAGTGTTTTCCTTAAGAATGGGATCAAGACAGGATATCTACTTTCACTACTGTTATTCAACAGTACTGGAAGTTTTAGCCATAACAATCATACAAGAAGAAGACATAACAAGCATCCAAATTGGACAGAAAGAAGTAAAATTGTCATTTTTGCAGGTGACATGGTACTATATATAGAGATCCCACCAGAAAACTACACCCATAATGAACTATGAGAAAGACAATCTAAGAAAACAATCCCATTTACAATTGCATCAAAAATAATAAAATACCGGAGAAACCAAGATAGGGCATAGGTGAACAATGGAATTGCTGCCTCACACAACCATTTCAAAACCACAACAAAAAGAAAAAAAGGACACCACCCAGACCCACAGGAAGGCTGGCTGAATGGAAATTCTACAACTAGAAAGAGACTGAGATGCAGTGGAGGTGTGGAAGTAAAGTGCAGAGGTACAGTGGCTGGGAGGAGGGGAGCTATGGGGGGAAAAATAGAAACAACTGTAATAATATGAATAATAAAGATTAAAAAAAAGAAAAATAATAATAATAAAATACCTAGGAAAAAAATTAACCAAGGATGTAAAAGACCTGTACTCAGATAATTATAAAACATGGAAGAAATAAATTGAAGATGATACAAATATCTTGTCTGGTCAGTGTGGGTCAGTTGGGTGGACACCATACTGTGCACCAAATATTGCCAATTTAGTTCCCGGTCAGTGCATATGCCTGGGTTGTGGGTTTGATCCCTGTATGGGGTGTGTATGATTCACTTTGCATGAATGTTTCTCTCTCTCTTCCTCTCTTTTTCTCTTTCTCTCTCTCTCTGAAAATCAATAAAAATATTTTTTAAAAAGATGATGCAAATAGGTGGAAGCATATACTGTGTTCATTGATAGAAGAAGTGAAAGTAATCTACAGATTTAATGCAATTCCTAATCTTAAGAGTGTGTGTATAGTTATATGTATATGTATATATTTAATGCATACACACATATATAAACAATGTCTACACATATAAATATGTGTATTGTGCGTGTGTGTGTTTCTCTATTTTAGGAAATGTCTATAAAATAATCTGGGATTTTGTATTAGATAAAAGTGTAACTGCTTTAAGCAGGAACTGTGAGCAGTCATCTCTTCACTGGAAGCTCACCTAGGAATATATTTGGAATTATTATCTTAATTATTATGCACTCCATATACCTCTTACTAGAATGTAATAAAATTAGAGCTTACATGTTTTCTTAGCTATGATTTCATTTTCTTGACTATTACCTATTTTCAAGTAATTTGAGTCATTTACCTTAAGAGATAAATTCATTTATCCTAATGTGAACATTATTGATGTACCTTTAAATAGTACTTTATGAAATATGTCTTAATTTTTAAAATAGATTTTTCCCAACTCAAAATTTTCTTAGAGGTTTTGAGAAACATTTTAGATGCTTTGGCCAATTCAAAGAGATACCAGTATTACCTAATTTTGTCTGATAACAACAGAAAAGTCAACAATGTCCCTGAAATACTTCTATTTTCAATCCTCTTCACTCAAACAATCTCTTAAGTATAAAAATTCCAAATTTAAATTAAAGGGTTGTCCATTAACTTATTTATTGATGTATTAGCATTACATCATGCATCCAGGTCAAGAATGCTGTGTGTATATCCAAAGGATTTTCACATTGTGAGGTTAAATAGTGCTTATATAAAACTGCTACCAACAATATAAAGTTAGACATTTTCCCCATCTTCCTCCTTCCTTTTCTGTATTTTAAAAATACTGTGTAATAGATTGTTTAGTTTCTAGTCCTGATAATGCCACTAATAAATTCTATGACCTTACAGAGTTGCCTATTTTTGCTTGGTCTTAAAATCCTCAACAATAAGCTGGTGCCTCCATATTCGATAATAATAATAAAGGTAAAAGTGATACTTTGAATCATTATCATATACCAACCACTAATCTAAATGCTTTATCTTTATAATGTTATCATTCCCAATTTACAGAGAGGAAATAAAGGCAGAAGTTCAGTAATTTGTACATGGCTACACAGGAATCAAAAGTGGGAATCCTAAACTGTTTGAAATTAGGTTTCATGCATTTCACCATTGCCCCAGAGGAGGTAAATGTCCCTTTCAACCTTAACATGTGTTCTTTCTAAATCTACTTGACACTAGATCTAACTTTATAGCACGAACAAAACATGAAACATTATTTGCCAAACCCAAATATAAAAATGAACTTGTTCTGGTCAGCATATTGAAAAGAAAGGATATAGAATCCACCCTGAGATTTTCAGTTCAGTGAAGGAAAGTAAATAGTAATAAGATTATATTAAAATATAACAACATTTTACATTGCAAATTTGGAGCATTATGTTAACCCTGATGGCTCCTGTAATTCTATTCATTGTTCAGTAAAATGTATTTACATAGATTTTTTATTGTGTGAATATAGTTATTACCTCACAACAGAAGCTAGTAAGACAAGAAATCACTAAAGATGTTTGAAACTCATTTTCTTGTTTACTACCTCATTAAATTCAGTAAAAACCATAGCTTACTTATTTTGTTTTTCTGCTTTCCATATAGATAACATAAGCACTTGCCCAATTAATGGCATACTTATTAAATGGAAATGTAAAGCATATACTCTGCACTGGCTTTAATATAATACATATGTACATTTCTCTGCAATTACCTTTTTCCATACAAACTCAATAGACATTTTCAGATGAAAAGAAATGGCACATTTCTTTGAAGTAAATCATAATTTAAAAGTGGGCATCAAGACCAGTGAGTTTAGAGGACGTTAGCATCTTCCCTCCTTTTTCTTTCTATTCTTTCATCCTTTATCCTCATATTGCCCTCACTTTTCAATGTCACATTCCTCCCTTTTTCTCTTTCTTCTTGTTTTCCTGAGCTTCCCATACCCAACACCTTTGATTTCTCTAAGAAAGTAATGAGCACGGCAAGTGACATATAGGACCTAAAAAGTAACTGAACTCTAGTATAACAATGTTTATACACAATGAGGGTATTGTCAACTACTGACTCATATGGCCCAAGGGATGTCCTTTGGACCTTATATTATTGCTCAAAAAGGGACATGACTTGTCTCAACAGATTGATTTTGAGAAGATAAATAATTATAGTGTACAAATACAAAATTCAAAATTGAAACATCTATAAATCTATAATGGGATTACTCACTTTTCTCATTTCATCAAACACTTAAAATATGATATATCAGAGGCTGTTAGAAGCTGAATATACAAACATAAACTATAAAAAGTTCTTTATTTAAAAGAACCAAAAACTAGTAAGCAATAACAATTTTGTAAAAACAAAACAAAACATTTTTTAAAATGTATCTTTATTGTTGAAAGTATTACTGATGTCACCTTCTCCCCCCCCTTTCCTTCCCATATGCCCCCTCAGGCCTTCAACACACTATTGTCTGTGTCCATGAGTTATGCATCTATGCATATAAGTTCTCTGCTTAACCTCTCCTCACACCCCACTCCCACCTCCTTCTGAGATTTGTCAGTGAAGAAGCATTTCAATGTAAAGTGACAGGTATAATAGTTTTGATGAAATATAACCATATATATAAGAAAGTAATATTGTATGTAAATGCCAGCACTGTAACTGGCAGCATTTGCTTCTCCATATTATTTAGATCATACTTTAAAACATTACGATAGAAGAATGGTGGTATGAGAAACCCCTTTGATCTCTCCCTTTGAAGTTTCAATAGTTTGAACAGCTATAACTGAACAAAGCATCTGTTGCTCAGTACAGGCATGCCTGAGAGAGCCATGCCCTGAAGCATCTAAAGGTGGGCAAGTGGGAACAAACAGGAGGGGCAAGGGGAAGAGAAGGGAGAAGGGCTGAGATGAGCCACACAGCCCTACAGCCAGGAACTCACAGTGGGGCTCAGTGCAGAGAGGGGAGAAATCTGGTTGTGGCTGATGCTCCCTTTAGCTGTGTGGAACAGAGATTCTGTGGGCATTCCTGCAAGAATGAGCAGTATGAGCTGCAGCTGAGCCTAGAGACCTAGGCAAAGACACAGCACTGGGGTGCTACCACAGTTGTCTTCACAGTTTCAGGTAGTTGGCATTCCAGACAGAGGAACAAAGCCACAAAGCCCTGCTACCCTGTAGCCTCCCAGAGCTTGTCTCCCTTTGCCCTTGGGGTTGAAGTTGCAAAGCACATTACCTGCATACATGAGAGCCAATACTACAGAATCACTATTTTACCTGAACAAAGTGTGTGCTTTGTGACAGTCCTGGCTTGGGACACATTGGGGGTGCCTTAGAGATTCAAGATTGCCACAACCAGAAAAGCAAAACAAAGAGAGTGGCTGAGTTTCCCCAGCTGACTCCACCCGCAAGCATCACAGCTGCATTGACTACAGCCAGAGACATAGCAGATTCAACATCAATACTGGAAAATAATAGAAAGACCTTTTTGTTAATCTAAGAGAGAAGTGCCACTTATACATAGATGCCCAGGCAGATAAGGAACCCAATAAATACCACAAATAACCAAGATGGTGAGTCAGCTCCGAAAGAAAATGAAAAATATCCAGAAAGCAAATTAGAACACATAGAAATATGTGATAAAAATGACAAATTTCAAGATTGCAGTGATGAAAATACTCAACAAGATGTGAGAAAACACAGACAGGCAATTTATGTAATCAGAAAATAAATCAACAAAGACAACAAGTACTTTATGTAAGAAAATTGAAACTCTAAAAAAAGAACGAAAGAGGAAGCAGCCCATGTGTCCATCAGGAGATGAGTGGATAAAAAAAAGTTGTGATACATTTGCACAATGGAATACTACTCTGCTGTAAAGGGAAGAAACTGTTACCCTTTGTGACAGCATGGGTGGACCTGGAGAACGTCATAGTACGTGAACTAAACCAGTCAGAGAAAGACAAGTGCCATCTGATTTCACTCATATGTGGAATGTAATGCACAAACTTAAATACCAAGCAAAATAGAGGCAGAATCATGGATAGAGAGCAGGCAGACAGCTCTGGGGAGGTGGGGTGGAGGTACTGAACAAAAAAGAGAAAAGAGAGAGAGAGAGAGAACTTGTGGCTATGGACAACAGTGTGGTGATTGTGGGGGTGGAGGGAGATCAGTGGAGGCAGAAAAGAGCATATAGGGAATAAAAGGTGCTGGGAAAAATAATTCATTCTTTCCTTCATTTTGAAGAAAGAACCAAAGAGAAATTCTGGAGTTAAAGAATTCAATAAAAATATCAGAATGAACTAGTGGGCATAGGAAATATAGTGGACAAGATTGGGGGAAGAATTAGTGATACTGGAAATGATGCAGAGGGAAGAAGAGAGACTTGAATATAAAAATATAAAAATTAAAAACTATCTGACTCATCAGAAAGAGCAATATAAAAATAACAGGCATACAAGAAGAAGAGGAGAAGGGAATGGAGAGCCTATTCAAACAAATAGTTGATGAGACCTTTTAAAACCTATAGAAAGGACTAGATTCTCATATGCAAGAGGCTAATATAATATCTAGTTACCTCAATCCAAAGAGGACTTCTCTAAGAGACATTGTATTAAAACTGTCAAAAATTAATAGCAAAGCAAGAATTTTCAAGGCAGCTAGGGAAAAATAGTAAGTAACCTATAAGAGAAAGCCCATTAGGTTATCATTGAACATATTAGGAGAAACTATACAAGCCAGAAGATAGTAGAACCAAATATTTAAATGACTAAAAAAGATAAATTACCAGCCAAACATAATATATCCGGCAAAGTGACCCTTTAAATGTGAAGAAGAAATAAAGACTTTTATAGACAAACAGAAGTCCTCCTTTATAGGAAATACTCAAGGGGGTTATTCTACCTGAAACAAAGAACAAAATCTTACAAAACTATGAGTAAGATTACTAACAAATTTACAGCATAAACAGGTATAATTTGTGACAACAAAAAACAAAAAAAGGGGAGAGGATAACGGTCTGAATTTGTAAAGGAAGATGGAGATCAGGTGCATTCAAATGAAAAAGAAAAAAAACACTACTACATAACTGAAACTTTTTCATAAACTAATCCTAACTACAGACAAAAAAAACAAAAAAAAACTAAAAGACATAGCTTAAACAAAAGAGGAAACAGGAAAAACGCATGAAATACCACTAAACAAACACAACAGACAGAACCACAAAGGAAAAGATCCAATGGCGGCACGGTGCTATCAAAAAATAAAGGATAAAATGGCTATAGGAAATCCTCATACTTAAATAATTATCTAATCTAATAAAAGAGTAATATGTAAATTGACCATCACTCTGTTACACCTAAACCACACTCACCAGCCAAGCCACACCCACCAGCCAATCAGAGTGTCTGTATGCAAATTAATCCAGTCAAGATGGTGGCTGGCAGCCATGGAGCTAGAGCAAACAAGAGGCTTCTGTTGCACCAGCAATGGAGGAAACTGCCTGCCTAGGCCATCTGGGCCTCTGCTCAAGGCAACAAAGTTTCAATTATAGAAGCCATGAAGCTGAAGCAAACAGGAGGCTTCATTGTCTGCCTAGGCCTCTGCTCAAGGCAACAAAGTTTCAATTATAGAAGATAAATAAACTCCAGAAACCTGATTTCAGCCAGCCTCACTGGGACGTTGGGTCAATGGGAGCTGTGGGCAGCCTGAAAATGGCCCTCAAACCCTCACCCAGGCTGGCCACACTCCCATGGGGTGAGGGTTCCCACTGGGGGGCTTGGCCAGCCTGTAAACAGCCATCAGCCCCTTACCCAGGCTGGCCAGGCATGCCAGCAAGTGGACATCCCCTGAGGGGGTCTCAGACTGTGAGAGGCCACAGGCTGGGCTGAGGGAGTCCCCTGAGTGCACAATTTTTTGTGCACTGGGCCCCTAATCCTAAATATAAATGGACTGAATTCACCAGTAAAGAGGCACAGAGTAGTAAAATTGATGAAAAAGAAAATAAAAGAAACAAACAAAAACAACAACCATATGCTGCTTTGAGGAGACACATCGAAGCTGCAAAGACAAAGTTAGATTCAAAGTGAAAGGGTGGAAATGATTCTCCAAGTAAATAGCATCCACAGAAAAGAAGGTGTAGCCATACTTAGATCTGACAAAATAGATTTCAAGATAACCAAAGTAACAAAAGACAATGATGGATACTTTATAATGATGGAAAGGACACTACATCAAGAAGATACAACATTTCCTAATATATATGCACCCAATCAGGGAGCACTAAAATATTTAAGCAACTAAAAGGAGAAACTGACAAAAACACAATCACAGCTGGGGACCTTAATACTCTGTTGACAGCTCTAGATAGATCATCCAAACAGAAAACCAATAAAGAAATATTGGCCTTAAGTGACACATTAGACCAAATGGACATAATTTTGGAAGTAAGATATGGGATAAATGTTCAAAATCTTGGTTTTCTAGATATATATCTTGTCTGTGGTCATCCATTTTTTGTCGAGTTAGAGTTGAGGAGTTAATTGTGTTAAAGAGCTTATTGGATTGAGTATCTCTCTATCACATAGAAAATGTCCAATATTTTAAAAAAATTAAACACAAGATACAAAAGTCTTCAGTATAGTACAATTCTGAAAGACAAGAAAGTAAGTAAATTGGAAAGTTATATATCCCCTGGCAACCATAACACAGCCTCTGAGCACAGATGGAACATTTTGGCAGTGCATATGCACTATAACATGGATGTCTTTTTATATATACTATATGTAGTCTTCCAGAGAGATATTTCCACTCTGGGAATCATGAACGAAAATTTTCCGAACTATGTGTATTAACAATCAAAGTCTTAAAATCATAGTAATATAGTGTTTGGCAAATGCTTCCTTATTCTTGCTCTACTCTCAAAATATATGAAGAAAATGGTGGTGTGGGTTCTCAGAGAAATAAATGTATGAGATAGTTTTGAATAAGTGTAGATTCCTAAACTTACATTTTATAATTGCCTGACATAAGAATACAGGCTCAGTTAGGGGCCCAGTAACTTGTTGTTTTAATAAAATGGTAGTAAAACTATATTCTTTATGACCATAGTACCTTGTTCTCTAATATTTTGAGTCCAAATTGCAAGAGTAATTGTAATCCTATGATCTCTACCTAAAAGTGGTAAAATTGGATCTATACAAATATCCATCTCCAAATTTGTCTACTGTTTGTTTAATCTTCATGATGTGAAGTAGAGTATTTATCAGACTCAAGGAGGACAAGAGAGACAATTTTCTTGAGAATTCTATTTCTTGAAAACCAGACTGATTTTCTAAAGTGTAATACATCACAAATATATAATCTGGATAGTGTTAGGGTGCTTCGTACTGAAGTGAAAGCTATTATCTTTTTGGATAGCCAGGATAAAAATAGCCTTACCCAACAACTTAAAAAAGTGACGTGGTACTAACTGTAATACCATATCTTATTTGGTCACAAATTTAAGACTAGACGCATTGCTGCCATGGCGTTCTGGCAACCATTTAACAACCAGCTCTCCGTGGGAATTTTTTAAATTCCTGATTTGTAGCACTAGTCAATTTTCATAGTCCAAATATTCCCACCACGGTTGATTTCAAGCTACTAAACCAAAGTGAAATAATGGAAAATTTCTAAAAATTTAGCAATTAGCTCTTGTGACCAAGTACATGCTGGTTCTAGCACATAGCTACATTGCCATCCCTTAAAATGGCATGCAATTGTTCATTTTCAATAACATAATTTTAAGTCAATCTGATGCCCTAAAGAACATCTGCTGATGGCAATACAACATTTAATTTGGTTCAGTATTAATAGTAACCAATATTAATGAATCATTAGTTTCTTCATTTCACATAAATGGTTTTTTTAATATATTTTATTGATTATTTTTAATAGAGAGGAAGGGAGAGGGATAGAGAGTTAGAAACATTGATGAGAGAGAAACATCGATCAGCTGCCTCCTGCATACCTCCTACTGGGGATGTGCCCGCAACCAAGGTACATGCCCTTGACCGAAATCGAACCCAGGACCCTTCAGTCCACAGGCCGACTCTTTCCACTGAGCCAAACTGGTCAGGACTGGTTTTTTAAATCTCTAAGAAAATGTAAATTGTATGTCTATTTGTACTTTCAAATAAACTTTTACCTACATTTTACATGAGAAAAACTTTTAATAAAAATAATGAATTCCCTTGTAATCACTACAAATTATGGATTTTCTTTATGAGTGTAGATCTACCTTTTGCGAGCAGGAGCCAGATCCGATTCATCTTTGTAATCTAGTTGGTACTTAACATGTTTTTAAAAATAGTTCATTCAATCAATTAATTCAGTTTTGAATAAATGAATAAAGAAAGGAATGATTAAAATTGATTGTGCTCTTTGGCATTCTAACAAGAAAGATATGATAAGGAATAAGAGTATATTACTTGTACAATAAATCTGAAATAACTGATTTTTTTGTTTAATTATTATGACATAGAATAACAAACTTAATCTCTGATTTTATACTTTTTTTAAATAAAGAATAACTTGAAGTCTGTAGACAGTGCAGCGGTGAAGACATTTGTAAATAGAATTTGGACAGGCTAAGTTCTTATTGATTTAATAATTACAGTGTTGTTGCAGTACGTGAAATTGAAGGTCTCCGTACTAATGCTGTTTGGTGAAGAACAATGGGAAAATAGATATAAACATTGCTATATAGTAGTGTATCTTTCAGCCCTTCATGTATAAGTATTCTATTAAAAATTCAGTGAGCTATGCACATAATTAGACATCCCTGCTGTCACAATGAATCACCTTTATGAACACTCTGATGCACCTTGACATGGGGAGCTCAAGCTGGCTGGCTTGCCTCTAAATAAGAACCTGCTGACTAATTCACATAAACTGCTCTTGCATTCCTAATAGGTTCAGAGATACTCCTTTTTAACACACAGACTCTGAAAATAAGACATGTCCTTATTTCAGACACTGCTTTGCAATGGATGGATTTAGAAAATGTTGGAGGGAATTTTGTATTTTCACAGTGCCTCTCATTTACTTCCACAGGGGCACAGAGATAGGGTGGGTAGAAATGCTAAAGATCCTTGGATACACAGCATACTCCTGCTCAGTCAGTAATTGTCCTGCCCCAAATGAGGATAATGTCTGTGGTAGCCAGCCTTCAAGACGGCTTCCAGAGATCCCCACCTCATGGGGTTCACACACTTGTATATCCCCACCCCACATTATATCAAGAGAACACTGCATAAGAGATGGTATGCAACTTCTAAGATTAGGTTATAAAAAAACAACAACACTGTCTTCTGTCTCAGTTGCACATTCTTTTTCTATCTCTCTCTCAAATAACTCGTTCTTGAGAAAGCGAACTGCCCTGTTATAGATGTGCTGTATTATTTGGTAAGTGTATAGTCGCATGAGAAAAAAAAATAGAGAATAATCATCATAGCCTGTATTGCTCCAGTAAGGTACCACAAAAGCATGAATTTTTACTTGAACATCTCAGGATATGCAAGTTAGTTTATAGAACTGGGTATGCACAAATACAAAATAAAATAAAAAACACACAAGAAAACACAGAAATTCTAAAAATTGCATAATACATTTCAAAAACAGTTTTCCTGATTTACTAGAATAGTTGTTTTCAATTCTTGGAGTGCATTAGAATTTGTAGAGAATCATTTAAAAGAAATTTATGCCCAATCCTTCTTGTGACCAACTAAATCAGATTTCTGAGGATGGGGCCTGATTGTGGTTATGGTTTAAAGTGCTCTAGGTGATTTGAATGTGAACCTGGCATTGAGAATTAGTGATTAGAATACAGTATAAATTGGATGCCTTGTAGAAGTCAATGTGGAAAGCTATGTTGAGGGTAAAGGGCAAATAACCTGTGTTGTGTAATAAAGCATACAAACATGATGCTAGCAATAACATGCCTAGATCATCAAATAAATTACTAGTATTCATAATTCTAATAAATTACTAGTATTAAAATTTTAATTCAACTGACAAAAAGTTTTAATAAAACTGGTAAGAATCAGTTACCAAAAATTTTAACTTATGTCATTACTTCAGGGTAGTATTTTCTAAAAATAGATTGTTAGCATACACAGCGTGGGGCAAAAGTAGGTTGAAAGTTGTCAGTATGTAAAACACAGAGTTTATTCTAATATTACTATTCATTAATTACTGTATGATTTTTCATCTGAACTACTGTAAACCTACTTTTGCCCCCTCTCTTCTATTTGGTTCCTTAATTCATTTTCCAGAGCCTGAGATTCGTTTTCTACTTTAGTGCTTTCATTTTAGTTATGATTACAAAAAAAATACATACATTTTTAACATCTGGATAACTATGCTTTAAGTAAACATTACACGATTATCTGTACTTAGGATCGTATTGGAACCATGTAGAATTATTTCCATTATTTGGGGCTAATGTGAAAGGGAAAGAGGCAGGCACAGGAAGACGAATTAAAGGCCAAGTGGGGGCACAGTCCAGCACATCAAAGCACATATCGGTTTTATGTGCTTCACAAAAGGTGACAGTGGGAAGCTGAGACAGCACATAGTCGAACGTGGATAGGGATGTGGAGCCCAGAGCACAGGTGCTGCTGGAAGTCACCCGCATGTTCCCATTGTGAGAATGACTGTCACCAGTGAGCACCACTTCAGTCACGGCAACTTGAACTCCACCTTCGTTTTGCATTTTTCTTTGCATATATTCTTATTTGCTTTGTTTTTATGGCATTTAAGTGCTATGGCACACACCTTGCCTAATTTTATGTAATATTGTAGTTTAAAAACAAGTGCTTCAACCATCACTTGTCAGGAAAGAAATTCATTTAAATATATATAACAGGTTTTAAAATTTTTAAATAGGTTCAACAGGCTTTCAAAACATTACTTTAGAGATAGGAAAACTGACTGGAAGGAATACATAAGATGATACTAAAGACTCAGGAGGACTCGAGCTCCATCGTTTGTTGGTTTTGTAAATTTTATAACTCACTTTCTGTGAGTATTTGGTCTACAATATGAGATTAAGGATACATTTCCTGCTGGATTATTATTCTTAGGATTTTGTGGATATTAAATGACATCACTTACATTAAAGAGGCCAGAAATTAGTAGATGTTCGATAAACATCAATAGCTTCCTGATAATAAAAAAATGATTTGGGGGGCAAATCTTATAATTCCTATGAAACTATTGGCAGCCCCTCCCTCCCTCTCTCTTCCCCTCCTTCCCTCCCTGAGTGTGTTTAACATGGTAGCAAATGGCATGCTTGGAAAGCTTCCAAAGCCTTAAAGCACTTACCTTCTGTAATCCACAGCCTATGAATCTCTGGACAATACCAGAAAGAAAAACTGAGAGGTAGTGATTGATTGGGGAATACTCACGCTAGAGGGCCCTGTGCTGGCGCCAACACCTGCACAGGGCACTGGTCTTAATAACTTTCCATTACACACACTTCCTTTGACACCAGTGAAACAAGGTTTGATTTATTTTTGATGGATCTTCTCCACATTGAAACTCTATTGCTTTCAAAGCTGTTGCTGCAGCAACACCTAAAGTGATTTTTATCACTGCCATAAAAACATTAAATGATTTCGGGTGCCAGAGACCTTTTTCAGGTTCTGCTGTTTGATAAGTGAAGTCAGTCGTTAAAAAATGTTTTTCTGCTGCTTTAACTTTTGACATGCCCCTAGAAAATCTATATTCTGTGCCCAACAGGATGTCTGTTGCTTTATAAACGTGGGGAAACACTGACAGATTGAGATTCATGAGGTGTTTGTGATATTCTACATAGAATAAAAAAGACGTTTAGGCAAAATTATATGAGGCGGCTATTGTTCTTTGCTGTTACCTGTTTGGGTGTTATTTAGGTTGGTTGCCTTTCATGTGACAGAGTCTGTTGGTAAGGAAGTTGTGAGAGGATCACATGTGATCACGTTTCTTACGGCCAACTTAGAGAATTAAAGGCTGGTGAAAAAGGGTAGGAACTAAGATGTACAAATTGCCAGTTATAAAAACAGTCACAGGGATGTAAACTACAGCGTAGGGAATATAGTCAATAATACTGTATTCACTATATATGGTGCCAGATGGGTACTAGACTTATCAGATGGATACCCTCTCAGATGTATAAATGTCTAACTACTATGTTGTACATTTGAAACTAATATAATAGTGTATGTCAACTGTAATTGAAAATATAAAACACATTTTAAATAGACTAATTGTTAAAGTATATCTATCTCACTCTTTAGACAATTACAACTAAATCAACTAGGTGGAGGAGTTTCCATTTGATCTAATTTTAATGTCCTCTGGCTCTGATTGTCCTACGGTGGTGGAATATAGTGTCGCTCTAAAGCAGGTCAACTTCTAAGAGGGATAATACAAATGGACACCAAAAGTGTATAAAGTTGACTACACAAGACTTGCTGGAGTCAGCTGTGACCTCACTGCAGGCTCAGATTTAAGACATTAAGACTTAATATTTGAAGGATCTATCTAGATTGGAATCAAATAATCATCTTTGTATTAGCAGCAGCTTTCTCAGAACATGAAATAGCTATTTCTCTTTCAACACACATCAATGCTATTCTAAAGAAATAATTATAATTTTTCTTATTTCAATAATTTTAAAATGGAACATAAGGTGAGTTAACTGAAAATGGTATTATAGTCTATGAATATGCCTACATCTGCCTGCCCTGTTTTCTGAGTCTCAGTGATATTTTGGTTCTATTTTAGAATAATTCCTTAGGAATTTGTGTGGAAGTGGAATGTTGTTAGTGTCATATATGTGTGTGTGTGTTTGTGTGTGTGTGTGTGTGTGTGTATGTGTGAGATAAAATACCAGGGTGTTTGATCAGTCATATATGAGTGCATATAAGAGGATAATGGAGGGCAAAATATTGAAATAGGGACTGTCCTGGGAAATATAAACTATAACTCAAGGTTTGCTATCTTAACAGCAGGGCATATTTCAATGTACGTATATGTAGCTTCTAAGAGTTTTAAAATTGACTATAAATTTTTTCAATTTCTATATGCAATAAAGCCACAGTCCTTCCCATCTTCAATCTTGCTACACTCCTTTCCCATGATTAGAGCACAAAAGAAAAATATAGACCTAACTTCTATTATCCAAGTGACTTCTTTTTCAAGGAACTTTTGACCAAATGGCAAAAGTAAGCCAAAAAAATGTTAGGTAAAGTACAGCATAGCAAATATAATCAATAATATTGTAATAACTACACATCATGCCCATTGGAAGTTCAATCAATCACTATGATGAGCGCTGACCAACAGGCGGCAGCACAGAACATGGCGGGTAACCAGCGCTGCGCCTGGACACTGAGGGAGCGAGGGAAGGGGGAGGCAGGGAGGCAGGGAGGTGGGGAACTTGATCTGTCCTAATCGCAGGCCATGCCTAGGGAACCTACCTGTGCACGATTTTGTGTACCGAGCCTCTTGTACAAAATAATATTAAATGTAAACTGTCATTGAAGAAAAATTAAAAAAGGAAAAAAATGTTAAAAATAAGGAAAAACAGACTTCAAAAAACCCAAATAGGTTAAATAATAGAGAGAGTGCTTTATTTTCCACACTTTTTAAAAACTTCTAGTGTTATTAAATACTTATATGTGAATTATAAAGTTATATATTTTCTACATCAATGGACACACATACCAAGAGAGAGGTTACTAAATTTCCAATGAATATCTAAGGAAGAATGGTTGGATTCTATAGAGGAAGTGTTTAAGAGATATCTATTAATTCATGTTGCCTAATTGAAACTTTCACCTAATATACTCTATGGTTTCACTGACCACTGAAGTAGAACATTTTTTATATTATATCAGAGTTCCTTTCTGAAGTAGCCATAGAATTTTCATCTCAAAATCTTTCCACTAATACATATAGAATACACTGATCCTGGTAGTAAATTACAGAAATGAATAAAAAATGACGATTTATATGTGACCCAGCAGTATATGTGTACTATCTGAGCCTGAAAAAGCCTGAGTCAGGTATAATATGGGAATTATAATTTTTCATTCACCTCTTTTGAAATTATAGGTGTTTGCAAGATATAGAGGATTCAAAAAATAAAAATATGAGAATTTAAATAATTAAAAACAGTAAAAAGCAAACTAAATATTGCAGTATAGTTAGTAAGATGTAAAATAATGTGATATTTTCTCAGGTTGCAAAGTGAAGATGCAAAAAGAAAAGTGATGCTAAAGCAGGTTACTTTAATTGTAAAATAAAAGGAAAAATCCATTTTAAAGTGACCATAATAATAAGAACAAAAAACAAATTAGAACTCTATTAAAATAAAACTCCATAGTTAAAAATTATAATGAACCAAAATAAAGCAGAAAAAATAATTAAAAGAAACATAATGAAGTGACATATTAAAATCTCAGAGATAAAGTTTAATCTCATAGGGATTCAAAATTTTTAAAAAGCTAAAATATCAAATGAATAAGTACAAAAAAATAGGTTGAGATTAACATTCAAGAGCATTAAGTATGGCAGAGATGTCTACAGAATTTTGAGGAAAATTATTGTCAAGAATAATTCCATATCAACTCTCTGTCATTATTTTTTCTTGGTCATAATGAAGAAAGAAAATATATGCATCTATAAATACTTAAATTAATGAAGACATTGTGAAGCAAAAACTAAGATATACAGTATATTTATCACATATATTTTTTCTGAAAAACAACCAAAACATATAACCTGTCCTAATTATCCATTTCTATGTTGTAAATTAATGGATTAAAAGGGCTCCACTGTGTGGTCACCACTCATGTGGTTGTAATCAAGCTTCAGCAGCACTCTAGTTATCTGAAGGCATGTCTCAGCTGCATGTCCACAAGGGCTCACTGACATGGTTGGCACTTTATGCTTCCTGTCAGCTCTGGGCTTACCTGACTGTCAATCACAGAAGCTACACATGACCTCATCATGTGGCTTGGACTTCCTGCAACTTGGTTATCTTAGCTCGGAAATGAGAATATCACAAGACAAGGTGTCAGAGAATGAATGTCCTAATGGATTGAGGCAGGAGCAATAACGCTTTTTCTGAAGTAGTATTGGAAGTCACCCATCATTAACTCTATCACTTTCTGAGAAGACAAGCAAGTCATTAAGGCCATCACAGGTTCAAAGAAAAATACATTAAATCCTATTTATCCATGTGTGAAATGCCAAAAAAATACTCAATTATTCTCTTTCATTGTTGATGTTTCTCTCTCTCTCTCCCTCTCCCTTCCTTTCTAAAATCAATGAAAAAATGTATTTTTTTAAAAAGTGAAATACCCAATAATTTGAAGCTATTTTAATCCATACACAGTATTGAGAAATGACTGAAACTTGCTACACATAAATTAAAACAAAGCAACTATACGCACAAAATTTAGGGAATCAAAAAGGAAATTAAGGCAATAATCATACACTATTAAGGAAGAGCAACTGTGTCAACAACACATCTCAAAACCTGGAGAGGTTGCTAAAGTAATATTTAAAAAAATAGATAAAGAGCTTTAATTTAAAAAGAAAATTAAATGAATAAAAAAAACAAGTGGAACTACACAAACCAAAAAATTTCTACACGACACAGGGAACAACAAATGAAAAAGCATCTATAGAATAAGAGAAAATATTTGTAAATATTATATTATTATCAATTATATATATGATAATTGGCTAATATCCAAGATATAAAAGGAACAACTCAAGAGCAAAACTAAACAAAAAACCCACAGAAACAAAATAACCCAATTACAGGTGGCCAGTAGGTACATGCAAAGATGCTTAACATCGCTAATCACCAAGGAACTGAAAATCAAAACCACAATGAGATATCATCTTGCACCTGTTAGAATGGTTATCCTCAAAAAGTTAAGATAGAACCAGGGTTGGCAAGCATGTGCAGAAAAGGGAATGCTGTGCACTATGGCTGGGAATGCCATCATGTAAAACAGCATAGAGGTCCATCAGAAACTTCAAAATTGAACCACCATTTAATCCAGCTATCTCTCTTCTGGGTTTATATCTAAGAAAATAAAATCACTGTCTCAAAGAAATAGCTGCCTCCGATGTTCACTGCGGCACTACTCACAGTAGTCAAAATATGGAAACAATTTAAGTATCCATCAGCAGATGAATGGATAAAGAAGATGCTATGTGCACTGTGTGTGCATGAACACACCGTGCAATATTATTCAGCCATGATAAAGAATGAAATCCTGCCATTTGTAATAACACAGATGAACCTGGAGTGCATTAGGCTAAGAGGCATAGCCACATACAGAAAAGCATATCAAAATAAAATGTCAAGAAGTGGGGATCTCACCAAATACCTCAACGGCCAGTGCTTTACTCTTGAACTTTTCAACCTTCAGAAGGGTGAGAAATAAATATTCGCTGTTTAAACCAAACAAATAGGCAAAGAAAAGTCTAACTCTTAATAACAGAGAGCAAAATAGTAGTACCAGTGGCTGGTGGGTGAGGGAAAAGGGGAACTATTAGTCAAAGAGAACAAACTTCCAGTTGTCTATAATAATAAAAGCATACTATGCAAATCGATTGAACCTGCCAAACAGCAAAATGACTGTTCAGATGAAGCCGGGGCTGTGAAGGCTGAACCCTTTGCATGAATTTCATGCACTGGGCCTCTAGTAAGATGGATAAATTCCAAAGACCTACTAATATACAACATGGTGGAATAATGTATTTATACTTAAAATTTGCTAAGAGAATAGATATCAAGTGTTCTAACAAAGAAATTGTAACTATGTGAGGTGATGCATATGTTAATTAGCTTGATTGTGATAATTATTTCATGATGTAAACATATTATCAAAACATCAAGTTGAACAACCTAAATATATAAAGTTTTTATTTGTCAATCATACCTCAATAAAATTAGGGGGAGTTGAAAGGGGAGAAAGATATAGAAAAGTTTCCTTCAAAATGAAAGTCAAATCCAAACAAGAAAAAATTAGCTTCACAAAACACCTGTAGAACTGGATAGTTTTACCAGTCTCTCCATTTCTTTCAAACATTAATTTTTATGCCATATGGATTGTTCCAGGGAAAGAGTAATGCAAGAATAATCACTTTATGAATATCATAACTATACCAAGTCCTGATAGAACTTATAGACAACATATTGCTTATAATTGCATACACACACACACACACACACACACACACACACACATATATATATATGTAAAACTTTTCAGGAAAATAGGCACCAGCACAAAGACCAATCATCAGTGGTAGAGTACACATTAATTTGGAATATACACCATAAATATGTTTTTCTCTATAATAAAATTTCTCCACTCCTTTTTTAAATGAAATATTGTTCAAATTATTACAGTTGTTTCTGTTCCCCCCAGCCTCAGAGCTCCCCTCCACCCTGTTCCCATCCCACCCTTTGCCCTTACCCCCCACTGTCCTCATATATATATAGATTTTTGTCCAGTCTCTTCCTGCACCCTGCACACCCCTTTCCCCTGAGAATTGTCAGTCCACTCCCTTTCTATGCTCCTGATTCTATGATATTTACCAGTTTATTCAGTTCATCAGATTTTTTGTTCACTTGATTTTTATATTCACTTGTTGATAGATATGTATTTGTTGTTCATAATTTTTATCTTTATCTTTATCTTCTTCTTCCCTTCTTAAAGAATACCTTTCAGCATTTCATATAATACTTATTTGGTGGTGATGAACCCCTTTAGCTTTTTCTTATCTGTGAAGCTCTTTATCTGACCTTCAATTCTGAATGATAGCTTTGCTGGGTAAAGTAATCTTGGTTGTAGGTTCTTGCTATTCATCACTTTGAATATTTCTTGCCACTGCCTTCTGGCCTGCATAGTTTCTGTTGAGAAATCAGCTGACAATTGTATGGGTACTCCATTGTAGGTAATTAACTGTTTTTCTCTTGCTGCTTTTAAGATTCTCTCTTTGTTTTTTGCTCTTGGCATTTTAATTATGATGTGTCTTGGTGTGGTCCTCTTTGGATTCCTTTTGTTTGGGATTCTCTGTGCTTCCTGAACTTGTAAGTACCATATTTTCTGGCATATAAGACAACTTTTTAACCCAGAAAAATCTTCTCAAAAGTCGGGAGTCATCTTAAATACCGGCTGTTGTCTTTTAGGGCGGGTGCTGAAACTTCTGAGCTGGACTAGAAAATCTGTGGTCTCCGCATATGGTGGGGGGAGCTCAAAAATGGCCACACTCCATTTATTTCAATGGAACCAGATGGAGACCACAAGTGTCTCTGGTCAGCTCCTTTTTGTGCTGCATATGGTCTCCGCCCAGACTTTTTAACCCAGGAAAATCTTCTCAAAAGTTGGGGGTCATCTTATATGCCCAGTCATCTTATACACCAGAAAATACGGTATATTTCTTTCACCAGGTAGGGGAAGTTTTCTGTCATTATTTCTTCAGATAGGTTTTCAATATCTTGCTCTCTCTCTTCTTCTGGTACCCCCATAATTCAGATGTCAATTCCTCCCAAAATTGGATGGGAGATCAATTCCTCCCAGTGATACCAACAACAATCAAGGCTTAGCTACAACAAGACTGTGCACACAGCCCACAAAGGGGTGCACCAAGAATGTCCACCTCAGGTAATTGGGGAGGCTGAGCCACTGGGCCCTATTGAACACCTAGCACAGAAAGACACTCTATCAACACAGGGAAGCAGCCAAAATGTGAAGACAAAGAAACAGATCACAAATGACAGAAATGGAGAAAAGCAAACTACTGGATGTAGAGTTCAAAACCACAGTTATAAGGCTTTTCAAGAATTTTCTAGAAACCACTGGTAAATTTAGTGAGACCCTTGATAAATCTAGTGAGACCCTCAAAGATAAGAACAAAGACCAACTAGAAATTAAGCATACACTGACTGAAATAAATAATCATATCTAGAGATCCAACAGCAGACTAGAGGATCGCAAGAATCAAGTCAAAAATCTGAAATGCAAAGAAGCAAAAAACACTCAACCAGAAAAATGAAAAGAAAAAAGAATCCAAAAATATGAAACTAGTGTAAGGAGCCTCTGGGACAACTTCAAGCATACCAACATCCACTCCTGAATTTTACTCTAAGGAATAAATCAGAGATTCCCTCAATTATTAAATAAAAATATTTTATCATATACTTATAATAATTACAATACATTAGCAATAAAATGGAAATAATCAAGATATCCTGCAGGGTAATTTCCACATTGTCTACAATGAACCTGTTTTGATTAGAAACATTAGAAATAATTAGGTAAATTATATATTAGAAAATATGTAATTTTTATAATTAGGAAAAAGCATTAAAATATTTTAATATTTTTAGTTGCAATTATAAATACTTTATATTCAAGGGAAAATAATGTTAATAGGTAGAAAATGGGAATTATCTCCTAATTATAATACATTTATTGAAAACTTGTTTTGGTGCTCCTGGAAAAAAATTATATAATACATTATTATTTCCAAAAGTAAGGCAGCTGACTCACTACAGACTACTTTAGATATCTGGAGCAAAAAATAAATTAATATAGAGGATATTTGTCCAAAAAGCCTAGAACTTTCTTCACTCTGCTCTTTGCTCAAACTGTACTATGTATCTTCCTCCTTGTATCTACTTACCAAAATTGTACCCATCATATTCACGAAACACGACACTACTTTCCATATACTGCTCTAGGTTATAGCTATTGGTGAACATATTTCATTGCACTTTCTTAGAAGACAAGCAGTCTCTCCTATTCCTCAGTGTGCCTCTCCAGTGACATATAGCACAGTGACTGGCATTTAGCAAGGGCTTCTTAATAATTATTGACTAAATTCAGTCTTTTGTCAGGATCTTAGATTTTCTTTTTTTCTAATTTTTTATTTCCACTTTCTAAGATCTTTAGGTAACTTAGTATATCCACTGCATTAAAAGGATTAGAATTTATGGAGACAAGAGCCTGTCACAGATACAGCTAAATCATACTGCACCATACATAGATGTTATGCTTATACTAGAGGCCCGATGCACGAACTTTGTGCAAGAATAGGCCTTCCTTCTCCCGGCTGCTGGCACTGGCTTCCTGCTGCCACGAAGGACCCAGGCTTCCCATGCAGCCCCAGCTTGATCAGGAAGGATGCCCAGTCTAATTAGCATATTATGCTTTTATTATTATAGATTTACTCTGTTTTTCTCTTTATTTGCCTATTTCCCACTCTGCATACTCTGTTTATGTTCTGCCACTGGGAATCACTATCAAGAAATTTAAATTTTAAAGAAAAAATATTTTTCTATTATGTTTGTGTTTTAGCGACAGTTCTGGTAAAATTGGACCACTGAGCATAGCAGCAGGAACTCAGCCACATCAGTGTTTGGAGCTGTGTTTTGTAGTGCCAGCTAGTGGTGGGTTTCCATTGGCTTATGGTGATTCTGGCAGAAGCTCTGGTAGTTGTATCAGTGACATGCCATTTCTTTTGAATAATATCTCATTGTCAATGTAGAAACCTGTCTTAGTCCGTTTGGGTTGCTATAACTAGATACTCTAGACTGGATGGATTATTTAAAACACACACACACACACACAAATTTATTTCTTATAACTCTGGAGACTAGGAAATTCAAGATACAGGCTCTGGCAGACTTGGTGTCCAGTGAGAACCTGTTTCCTGATTCATATAAGGCTGTCCTTTTTCTGAGTCTTCACATGACTGGAAGGAGCAATGGAGCAATCTGTTGTCTCTTTTTTAAGGGATTAATGTCAACTAATCCCATTTATAAGGGCTCCTCCCAATAAGCCCCATGTCCAAATACTATAAAATACATATGAATTTTGGAGGGGGGGAAAAAAGACATTTAATCTGTAGCAAAACCTAAGATCTGGGATGTCAAAAAGTAGGCAATGCCAAGAAAAATTAACAATGACTCACACATAGTGGTTAGTAGAATATTGTCATTTATTTCCATCGACAGGCTAAGTAGGAAGTGACCTCTTGGATCTGAGGAGGAGTGACAAATACATACTACCTAATTGGGGTCAGGAAGTCTCTCTCCATCTCCTCCACCACTTACTAATGGTTGGAATGTCTCTGACCTCTGCCAGCAAGGTTTCTTCCAGCGTCTGCCCTAAGAAGTTGCTGTTACCTCACAGCAGACTGAGTTCTCCATAAACAAAATGACAGTGTTTTCCAGAGATATGCAGGGAGACCAATTTTCATAAACGTATAATAAACTGGACTTTCATGCTAAAATTATTATTTAGGGGTTTGGAGTATATCAACCAAGGATATTAATAAAGTTTTATGGTTACTTTACTAGACTTTTTTCCCCAATACAAAGGTTTCCCCCAATACAACATGTTTACCTTACCTGTTTTTTTTGTTTGCTTGTTTTTTGTTTTTTTTTTGTAAAGACATTTGCTTTCTTTTTTTTCCCCCAGGAAATAATTTTCAAAAACAAGATTTTCAAATATATGCTTCACATAAATATATTTGTATATTTGTAGCATTTCTTAATAAGAACATGTTTACAATTTGACAGTGCCAAGCAAACACAGTCTGTCAAAACAAGTTTCCTTTTGGGGGAGGTGAAGCCAATATTTTGCATAATGCTCATATCACATGGTAGTTCCCACTACAGGAGTCGAGCTTCAACAGTGTCACTGGGGAGTGGGCCCTCTTGAGACCATCTGCTCTCTCATTTTTCTCCCATCAGAAAGGCTAAAAGCTGCCTTCTGCGGATCCCACCTCTGGGCTGCCTCTCAACAGCCTCTTTACTTTTCTAGCCCCACCATCACTTTGATACTTAAACTAGGGGCCTAACGCATAAAAATTTGTGCATTCGGGGTGTCCCTCAGCCCAGCCTGTGCCCTCTCGCAGTTTGGAACCCCTCAGGAGATGTCCACCTGCTGGCGTGCCTGGCCAGCCTGGGTGAGGGGCTGATGGCTGTTTGCAGGCTGGCCAAGCCCCCCAATGTGCATCCTCACCCCATGGGGGTGTGGCCAGCCTGGGTGATGGACTGAGGGCTGTTTTCAGGCTTTCAGGTTGCCCACAGCTCCCATTGACCCAAGGTCCCAGCGAGGCTGGCTGGAATCTGGATTCTGAAGTTTATTTATCTTCTATAATTGAAACACTGTTGCTTTGAGCCACGGCCTAGGCAGGTAAGGAAGCCTCCTGTTTGTTTCAGCTCTGTGGCTTCTATAATTGAAACATTGTTACCATGAGCACAGGCTCAGCCTAGGCAGGCAGTTGCAATGGAAGCTTGCTGTTTACTCTAGCTCTGTGGCTGCTGGCTGCCATCTTGGCTGGGTTAATTTGCATACAGCTGATCTTATTGGCTGGTGGGCATGGTTTGGTTGGTGGGCATGGCTTAGGCATCCCAGAGAAATGGTTAATTTGCATATTACTCTTTTATTAGATTAGATCCTTGTCTTAAATTCTCTCAGCTGTTTGACCTTAGAGAGGTGTGTCCTTTCCTTCTTTCCATTTATTTTCCTTTTTATTGAACTA